>SJYV01048237.1:55774-185074 GCA_006410875.1 Neotragus pygmaeus | reverse complement strand
GTTCACCCTTGTCATCTCTTGTTTGACCACTTCCAATTTGCCTTGATTCATGGACCTGACATTCCAGGTTCCTATGCAGTATTGCTCTTTACAGCATCAGATCTTGCTTCTATCACCAGTCACATGCACAACTGGGTATTGTTTTTGCTTTGGCTCCATCCCTTCATTCTTTCTGGAGTTATTTCTCCACTGATCTCCAGTAGCATATTGGGCACCTAATGACCTGGGGAGTTTCTCTTTTGGTATCCTACCATTTTGCCTTAGACAGCTTTTTGGATTCAATCTGCATCTCGTTCTGGTAGCACACCACCATCTTCATGAGCAAATCATGTATTTTAATGAGACTGAAGAAAACACTCGCTTCACCGTTCATGAAATGGTCTTGGTCATTGTCAGCTGATGCATGGCAGTTACACATTTGTTATCTGCTGCTTGTTCCTCTTCGTTCATTTTTCGTTTCACTACCTATCTTTCCAGTTCCCTGGATTCTCACATCTCTCAAGTTGGAGGACTCATATTACATCTACTTAAATTAATTCTTATTTGATTAGAAAATATGAGATTCAAAAAGAAAGTGTGAATTTGTTCAATATTTATTGAGCAATAATTAACACAAGGTAATGCGCTAGGTACTGGGCGAGACCAATATGGAAACAAAAATTGTAGACCAGAAAGTTTGTACAGATTTTCCCATAAGATGTTATGGAAAAGCAATACTTGCTTTAAAGTGAGGAGAATGGAAAGGACATATGTCTTATTTCTGTAGCTCAGTGCACACAATACTTGGTACATAGCAAGCAGTTAATGTCTTGCTAAATAAATTATAAAAATATTACATTTAGACATACAAAGGAAAAAAAGAGCTCTTTTGCATAAATCAAAATGCAGCAATTAAGGGTGAAACTTTTTGTGATCTCTTCAACAACTTGGGCCTTAATACAAAGAGAACCTTTTATTTTTGATTAAGACAAAGGGCACAAATTTTCTTACTAAGCTTCAGTGGTGAACTAAACAAGCTTAGCAGATAGCCCAAGAGAGGAATCATCCAGTTTTCCTACAAGAAAAACCACGCAGGGCGAGAAAAGTCTAACACATACCAACCTGTGTTCATGATCAGAATGTAAAATAAAAGGGAGCAAGGTCAGACCCCCTGAAAGAGTAGGCCCAGGAGGATGAGAGTGGTATCAAAAGGCAGACCATCCAGTGGGAGGAGGTAGAGGGGATGGCCACTTTCAATTGTCCTTTTCCAGGTGATCCTTGTTTAGAACTTATGTGTTATACCAAAGCAAAGTGGAGTCCTGGAGTATATTAATGGGTTTTCCCACATGGCTCAGTGGTAAAGCGGAGAAGGCAATGGCACCCTACTCAAGTACTCTTGGTTNTCAATTGTCCTTTTCCAGGTGATCCTTGTTTAGAACTTATGTGTTAGACCAAAGCAAAGTGGAGTCCTGGAGTATATTAATGGGTTTTCCCACATGGCTCAGTGGTAAAGCGGAGAAGGCAATGGCACCCTACTCAAGTACTCTTGGTTGGAAAATCCCATGGACGGAGGAGCCTGGTAGGCTGCAGTCCATGGGGTCACTAAGAGTCGGACACGACTGAGAGACTTCACTTTCACTTTTCACTTTCATGTGTTGGGGAAGCAAATGGTAACCCCCTCCAGTGTTCTTGCCTGGAGAATCCCAGGGACGGGGGAGCCTGGTGGGCTTCCGACTGTGGGGTCACAGAGTCAGACAGGACTGAAGCGACTTAGTAGCAGCAGCAGTAGTGGTAAAGAATCTGCCTGCAGGTTTGATCCCTGGGTCAGGAAGATGCCCTGGAGGAGGAAATGGCAACCCAGTCCAGTATTCTTGCCTGGAAAATTCCATGGACAGGGTAGCCTCGTGATCCATGAGGTCGCAAAAAATGGACATGACTTACTGACTAAACAACAGCAATATATATTTTAAGAGTTTTTATTTTATTAGAAAATCTACAAACAAATTTTCACCAGATTATTTTGCTAATATATGCATAGATTTACAAAGCAAAATAATCTAGTGAAAATTTGTTTGTAGATTTTCTTCAGTTACCACAGCTAACTGATAATGTCATCATCATTGAAAATTCACACTGAACTATTTCTTCAGCTTAAAGGTGGAGCTCAAGACTAAAGGACTAAAACAGCAGCAACAGCAACACAAGAAACTTCTGGCAGCCATGCTTTCTCAAGATTCTTTTGAGTCTGTCCATAGTCCCACCCCATCTGTAACAGAAGAAGATATTGATAATGAAGATGATGCAATGGAATTGCTGGGTAATTTTAAAAATTAATAATTTCTCTTTTTCTTCTCTGGCATTGTAAAAGTGTGTAGTGGTTTAGAGATTTTAAAGGTTTTAAGTGGTTTTGTCATAGGGGAAAGAAACTACTTAACACACACTTTTCATTAGACTTTCATGGAGTTGCATGTGAGAATTAAGTTGAAATCAACTCAGCATGTAAAATATTTATCAGAGTGTATTTTGTGCTTTGTATAGGCAGCATTTACCTTCTCCCTGCTTAATCAGTCTTTATTCTCTGTGAAATTGTGATACAACTTCAGGTCTGTCTGCTTTATTCTCTGATTATTACTGCTTTGATCACATCTTCTATCTATACAATATATCCAGAGTACCTATTTCAGAGTTCATTCCAAGCTGTCTCCCTATTGTTTCAAAACACAATAGAAATAGCAAGTTAAACTTAAAGGGGAAGATGATAAATTAACGTTTGTATGTCTTCCATAAATGACAGGAAAGTTTGCAGAGATTTCAGTGTTTTTATAGTCTTATTACTTTTATGGAAACCTTATTGATGTTGTATATATAGGAGGTCCTTTTGTATCTTTTAATGAAGTAGATGTCTATTTTTGTTTCATCAGAAATCTCTGCATAGTAGTTTGTTTTTTAATTGAAATTCCTTTTGTAAAACCATATTTTCAAAGAAAGAAATGAAATTTTATTTCAGAGTGAATGATCCACATAGAAAACATTTTCATTTCAGTGATGTTATCTATTATATTCTAAATAATTAGGACAATTTTCAAATATTTTGTAACATTATACTAGGAAATGAAAAAATGATAAAAATCATTTGAATTTTTCAAATAAGCTTTACATATAGAAAAAGGACCACCAGAAATATACAGATTTTTAAAAAGATTTTTTCTAAACTAGCTTCCTGGGTATTAAGTGTTTAGGGAAGTAAAATATATTATTGTAATAAATGATATAGGTCTCCAAGGATAGGCTTACAAAGTGTTATTTAGTTAGTGATGGCAGGTTCACTGATGTTGTCTGATGTTATAATAACTACATTCACTCCAAAATTGAGAAGACTGTGTCATGGCATTTTCGCTTCATGCTGTCCATCTTTTTTTTTTTTTTTAAAGAACTGTTAAGTTTCATTGTATTTTTTAAGGGATCTCATCTCCCACAGCTCCCAGATGTGCCAGATGCTGTGACTGTACCTTCATCCAACTTCTGTTCAGCAAACGTTTACTGAATGCTAGGCACTGGGCTTAGTCCCGGGGATGTAAAAATAATTGTGGTTTCTGTGTACGTTCCAGTGTTCAAAATGAAAATACAGGTACATCACTTAGTTTTCACTACAGGTGCTAATTTGGTTAAGCACAGAGCCGAACATAGGAATAGCATCCATTGAGGAAGTAGGGGCTGGTGATCAAGGAATGCTTTCTAGAGAGACTTGTTCCTCTGTTAAGTCCCGGAGGATAGGTGGATGGAGTTTGGCAGGCAGAGTGTGGTCCTGACCCTTGCAGGTTTGCTGATGCAGGAATGGATTCTTGTGCTCCATGACACTGCCTATATGTTGTTCTTCTGCCCTCATCAGTAGCAGTGAAGGGGGCAAGTCTGGAATAGTGACTGTTCGTGGNTTTCCCATGAAGTTATGGGACTGGATGCCGTGATCTTCGTTTTCTGAATGTTGAGCTTTAAGCTAACTTTTTCACTCTCCACTTTCACTTTCATCAAGACGCTTTTTAGTTCCTCTTCACTTGCTGCCATAAGGGTGGTGTCATCTGCATATCGAAGGTTATTGATATTTCTCCCAGCAATCTTCTTCATTCCAGCTTGTGTTTCTTCCACAGGGATCAAAACTGAGCTCTCTGCATTGGGAGCAGAGTCTTAGCACATGGACTACTAGGGAAGTCCCCAAAGCAAGTTTTTAATTTTAATGAAGTCCAGCTTGTCAATTATTTCTTCATGAATAGTTTACTTTATATCTTATTCAAAAGGGCACCACCTTACCTAAGGTCATCTAGGTTTTCTCTTGTGTTATCTTCTCAGNTAGGGAAGTCCCCAAAGCAAGTTTTTAATTTTAATGAAGTCCAGCTTGTCAATTATTTCTTCATGAATAGTTTACTTTATATCTTATTCAAAAGGGCACCACCTTACCTAAGGTCATCTAGGTTTTCTCTTGTGTTATCTTCTCAGACTTTTATACTTTTGCAATTTATACTTTAAGTCTGTTACCCATTTTGAATTAATTTTTGTGAAAGGTATGTGTGTCTAGATTCATTTTTTTCTGCATATGGATATCTAATTATCCTAGTACTGAACTATCTTATCTTCATTTTATTGCCTTTGATCACTTGTCAAAGGTCAGTTAACTGTATTTGAAAGTGAAAGTCACTCAGTCATGTCTGACTCTTTGCAACACCATGGATGTTACAGTCCATGGGATTCTCCAGGCCGGAATACTGGAGTGGGTAGTCTTTCCTTCTCTAGGGGATCTTCCCAAACCAGGGATCAAACCCAGGTCTCCAGCATTGCAGGCGGATTCTATTAACTATATTTATATGGGTCTACTTCTAGGCTTTTTATTCTGTTCATTTTTCTGTTGTCTATTTTACCAGCAATACTGTCTTGATTACTTTAGATTTATGGTACATCTTGAACTCAGGTTTGTTAGTCTCCACCTTGATTCTTCTGCTTCAATATTGTGTGGGCTACTCTGAGATTTTTGCCTCTTCAAAACACTTTAATATTAGTTTGTTGATAGCCACCAAAAAACTTACTGGGATTTTGATTGGGACTGTACTCAATCTATAGCTCAAGATGGGAAAGATTACATCTTGATAATTCCAAGCCTATTCATGAAATGGAATATCTGTTTAGTTCTTTAAAAAATTATTTATTCATTTTTTTATGGCTTTGCTGGGTCTTCTTTGCTACACATGAGCTTTCTCTAGTTGCAATGAGTAGGGGCTATTCTCTGATTATGGGGCATGGGCTTCTCATTGCAGTGGCTTCTCCTATGCAGAGCATATGCTCTAGGCACGTGGACTCAGGCGCACGGGCTTCAGTAGTTGTGGCACATGGGCTCAGTGGTTGCATCTCATGGGCTCTAGAGCTCAGGCTCATTAGTTGTGGTACATCGGCTTAGTTGTCCCATGGCATGCAGAATCTTTCATTTTCTTTCTGTTACTGATTTCTAGTTCAGTTCAGTCTTATGGTCTGAAAATAGATGTTTTATCATTTTTATTTGTTTAAATTTATTAAGTTGTATTTTATGACTCTGAATATTATATATCTTTTTTAATATTATATATCTTGAAAAATGTTCCATGAGTTTTATAAGAATGTGTGTTCTGCTGTTGTTGGATGGTGTAGTCAATAGATATCAATTATTTGTGTTGATGGATGATGCTGTTGAGTTCAACTATATCCTTGCTGGTTTTTTTGCTTGCTGTATCTCTCCATTTCTGAAAGAGTGCTAGTAAAGTCTCCAACTCTAACAATTAATCCTCTCTTTCTTCTTGCAGTTCTTTCTTATTTGGCTTCAGGTGTTTTTGAGGCGTACATGTATATGCCTCAGCATGTATATGTTCATTGAGCATTTACATATTAGGAATATTATAAGAGAATTGACCCTTTTTATCATGCTATAATGCTCCTTTTTTATCCCTGATAACTTTCCTCACTCTGGAGTCTACTATGTCAGAAATTAATATAACTACTCCCACTTTTTTTGATTATTGTTATCCTGGTATATTTATCCATCCATATACTGTTGATCTACATGTATATTTATATTTAAAGTGTGTTTCTTATAAATAAATATAGCTAAACCTTGTTTTCTTAATTCACTGTGACAGTATCTGTCTTCTAATTCGTGCATTTAGACCATTGATGTTTGAAGTGTAGTTGATACAATCAAATTAATATCTACCCTATTTGTTATTATTTTCTATTCATTGTCTTGTTCTTTGTTCCTGTATTTGTCTTCCACTCTTTTTCTGGCCTTTTTGGTTTTAATTGAGCATTTCATGTTATTCTATACTCTCTCCTTTATTAGCATGGCAATTATATTTTTAAGAAAATTTCTTGGTGGTTGCCATAGAATTTGCAAAATACATTTACGACTCATCCAAGTCCACTTTCAAATGACAGTGTACCTTTTCATAGGTAATACATTATAGTAATGAAAAAATCATATTTCCTCTGTCTCATCCCTTGTATCATGGCTGTCATTCATTTCACATTTATTATAGGCATACATACAGAGAAGGCAATGGCACCCCACTCCAGTACTCTTGCCTGGAAAATCCCATGGCCGGAGGAGCCTGGTAGGCTGCAGTCCATGTTGTCACTGAGAGTTGGACACGACTCAGTGACTTCACTTTCACTTTTCACTTTCATGCATTGGAGAAGGAAATGGCAACCCACTCCAGTGTTCTTGCTTGGAGAATCCCAGGGACGGGGAAGCCTGGTGGGCTGCCGTCTGTGGGGTCGCACAGAGTCGGACATGACTGAAGAAACTTAGCAATAGGCATACATAAGCATATGTAGAATACTATGTTTATGTATCTACATAGTCAAGTGCACTGTTGCTGTTATTTCTTTGAACAAACTGTTATCTATTACATAAAGTAAGCAAAAAGAAAATTGAAGGTTTTATTTACTTTCACTTATCCTTCTCTATGCTCTTCCTTTATTTATGCAGATCTGAGTGTTTTGCCTCCGTGATTTTCTTTCTCTCTGAAAAACTTCTTTTAATCTTTCTTACAAAACAGACCTGCTGATCATCAATTCCAATTTTTGTTTGTTCAAGAAAGCCTTTATTTCTACTTCATCTTTGAAGGATAACTTCACAGATTTCAGCCTTCTAGGTTGGTGAGATTTTTTTCTCTCAACACTAAATATTTTACTTTGCGTTGTTCTTACTGAGAAGTTGGAAGTAATTTATATCTTTGCTCTTCTATGGAGGTAAGGACTTTTTCCCTCTGACTTCATTCAAAACTTTAAAAAATTTTTATTTTGTGTAGTTTGCATATAATATGCTTAAGTGTAGGTTTTCTTTGTCATTTATCCTACTTGGTGTTCTCTGATCTTCCTGTGTCTGTGGTTTGGTGGCTGACATTCATTTGGGAGAAATTCTCTGTTACTATTTCTTCAAATGTTTCTTTTGTTTCTTTCTCTTCTCTCTTTCCAATATGTGTATGTTATACTTCTGTGGTTGTTGCAGAGTTATTGGATATTCTGTTCTAGATTTTTTTTCTCTTTGCTTCTCTGTTTTGGAAGTTTCTATCGACATATTCTCAAGCTCAGAGATGTTTCCTCAGCCATGTCTAATCTACTAATGAGCCCATCAGCTCTTTGTTTTGTTAAGATTTTGATCTTTAGCATTTCTTTTTAATTCTTTCTTAGACTTTCATCTCTGCTTAAATTGCCCCTCTATTCTTGCTTGCTTTTTTTTTTAATCCATTAGAACCCTTAGCACATTAATCATGGTTGCATTAATTTTCTAGTGTGATAGTTCCAACATTCTAGCCATACCTGCGTCTTTATCTTATTTTGTCATACTTTATCTAGTATTTCTGTATTTGGAATGGCAGAGAGCCTTTGGTGACATTCAGTTCGTCATACTGGTGATTCAGCAGAAATATATAGGGAACTATATTAAAATATTAGCTTTTAAAAACAAGTAACATATACTATGTATGTCTTCTAGTTATTGAAAAAACTGTGGTCAAAAGTAGGAATTTTATGAGCTGTAAATATTTTTATCTTTTTATCTCTATGTGTTAAACCAAACTACTGTCCATGATTAGCTTAGGGGAGCAGAATTAAGGTGGGAGGAATCTTTCATTTTTTTCTTTATATATTTCCTTATTGTTTGATTTTGTACAAAGGCATTTTAAAGAAACAAAAAAATAGATGTTAAACCACTAATTATTTTAAAGTGAAGTGTTCTGTAATTTCCCCAACTAGTATTTGGATAGTTACTAACAGTGAAAACTCTATATACCTAAAAGGCAGAATGGGAACTTGTTTCACTGACTGAAGTGTGATGGGTAAGTCTGAAGTATACTCCACCTCACAGCAGACCCCAGGATCTGTGTACTGGTGCAGGTGGTGGGAAATGACCAAGAGAGCAAGAGCGGATCCAGTCCTGGACACCTTCTGAAGTGGAGGACCGTGCGAATTAGACCACGACCGCAACCATGCACGGGAGATGTCAGTCATCAGCCTCTATCCTTCCTGTTGTGTCAGCCTTGTGGCATTTTGAGTTTGTTATAGAAGGTCACAAAGTTCTTATGGATTTTAAAGCAGTTATAGTAATGTAGGCTGTAGGCATGATAGATACTATCCACAAATGGCATTTAAAGGTCAATTGAATTTCCCTGTCATAGCTCCCACTGACTTCAATTCTTCATATACCACCTTTCAACATTTTTCATTCTTCTTCAGTCTTCCAGAGCCATATTTAATTCATTATAAGAAATAAGAATGCTTATAATAAAATTTCACAAGAAATTAAAACCCAAGTTTTCTTAATTTGTTTTTGATCCATCTTATAGATGGCAATGGCACCCCACTCCAGTACTCTTGCCTGGAAAATCCCATGGATGGAGGAGCCTGGTAGGCTGCGGTCCATGGGGTCACTAAGAGTCAGACACGACTGAGCGACTTCCCTTTCACTTTTCACTTTCATGCATTGGAGAAGGAAATGGCAACCCACCCCAGTGTTCTTGCCTGGAGAATCCCAGGGACGGGAGAGCCTGGTGGGCTGACGTCTATGGGGTCGTGCAGAGTCGGACATGACTGCAGTGACTTAGCAGCAGCATAGATCCTTTCTACGATATATATAGCCTGTTATTCATATAAACAAAGACAAAATATGTGTTTTATTGAATTTCAGTACACTAATAGAACCAGGAAAAAGAAGATTGCTATCTCTACATACTGATTGAATAGTCTAATAAAGTTTAATTTTTGTGTTTTGTAATTAACTCATTACACATTTACACTTGACATCTTACTCTACAGTTGGTTATAGGCAAATAATTTTGCACTGAAAAATCCGTTAACCTTCTCTGTGGGAGAATCATTTTCTCATAAATTAAATTGCCTAATTAACTGATCCTTTGGAAACCGATTTTGAACTTGGTCCTCAAAAGCTTAACCAAAGTGTTTCTCCTTTTAAAATAAGCTACTTACACATTATTTCATAAGAATATCAGTTTTATATAACTCTTAGACCAACAATTAAGCCACTTATCCTAGGAGTTAAGTAACTCATCCAAACAAAACTGTGATTATATTTAGCTTGCATTTGTTTGTGATATATCTACCTAGATCTTGCAAGTAAATAAAAAACCCCACACCTTGCTTGAGGGCTATCAGAGTGTGATTTGGTTTCCTTACAAACTTCCTTGCCATAGAATATCATGTAACAAAAAAATACGTCTTTATTAAATCAGCTTTCTACATCAATAAGGAATAATATACTTCCAAACAGTGATGAAGAGGCATTGTTATTCAGGGAATATTGTGGCTTTCATTATGGTTTCTACTTAATATTCAATTTGTACTAACAGAGATATTTTCCTATGTGCAGTTTTATTATAATAAATGTGAGTGATGGAACCTTTCCAAACAAGGTGCTCGTAACATAACCATCAGAATAATGGGTAGCATGGATGCTGGCACTCAAAGATGAGGGGCTAAGAATTAGCGACAGACATGAGTTAGTGATGAAATGTTTTAGAATGTTCTCTGCCTTGATTTTTGGTCACTTGAATGATATGCCCTTGCAACGGGAGAAAGAAAAAGTGGACATTTTCCACTTAAACTATGAACAGATGCTAAAAAACCTGTGGTTCAGAAGGTCATTCTTTATGAATCTGGTTTTCATCTGGTATTCATTTCTAAGTTCTGAAATTTTTATTGGTGGAAGTTTGAGTAGATGAAAATTATACATGATACCACTAAGCATTTTCATTCTGAATCAGCACAGACAAAACAAGCTGCCCATTGTTCAACAAATATAGTTTGTGCAGACATCTAACTTAGGAGGAAAGTTAAAAGCTACATATCTGTCACTTTGTTTTGGGCTTTGAGCCTAACTTTGATAGCTAACGTGAAATACAAGTTTTTTTTTTTTTTACTTTGTCATTAAAAAAATTTAGAAAACAAATGTTTGTTGCTATTATGTTTTCTTTAATAAAATATACCTCTCTTACGATAAATTAAACTGTTTTCAACAAACAGAAAGGAAAGTTCCTGATCATGGAGTTTATTTTTTCCTCCTCAAAGAATGTAATAATATGGAAAATTCAATTGTTTGAAGACTTGATCTTTGCTATTTTTATACCCAGTAATTTAGCATACCATCTGAAACAATTGTTGGTATTCCCAATACCTGTTGAAAGTTGACACATTAATATTTCCTTAAGAAATTAAAATTTCTATTTATGTCTTAACCTTGATAGGTAAGGTCCATAATTGCTGGATTTGTATTCCAAAACTATGTGTTGTAGCATATCACTGTAAATTAAAAAAAAAATTTCCTAAATGGCACAGTTCATGTTGGTTTTATGTTGCTAGACTAATGAAGTATGCCTTTCAAAGATGTGTGAAACTATTGTTGGGGGAGCTGTTAGTTTATACAACATGTCCAGTATTCGTCTCAGTCAACCAGGATTGTTTGACCTATTGTAATACCATTAATTTGCAATACTGCTAATATTGCCTCATCCTCAATACTGCCACTAATTAACAAGGCTTGTGGAAAATGAACTAAGCTAGTTAGGTAGCCAGGGAAATGGTTATAAGAGAAGAAACTTAATTACAATACTGATTTTCTATTCAAGGTGAAGAGATATGTAAACATGTATAAACAAAGTCCTAGAGCCATAGCTTCCTATATTTTGGAAAGCTCTTCTCTCAGATTTTAAACGTGCAGCCTGCATCTCTTAATATTCCCAGCTCTGTTAAGGGAGGAGTGGTTGAAAATGAGTCAGGAAAATAAAAGTATTTTGAAAATGCTATGTGTTTTGGAGCCACTAAAAGAAACAGTCATATCAGTGACTTTAACAAAAGTCGGTGGAAGTTTAAAATAAAAACACAACTTTTCAAGGGTTCTAATAAAATGTTTTCTTTTTTTTTTTTTTTTTGTCAAATTGGGTGACCTGCAGATCCCAGTGCCACAAAGGGAGAAGGAGAGCTCAAAGGAAAGCCAGCTAGGAGATTTTGGAGGGCTAGTGTTTGGTATAATCAGGTTATTATCAGGTATTATTCAGGTTTGGTATTATCTGCTTGTGAGAGCTAATTTTTTCTTAGAAAGTAGAGTAGGTATTTTGACTCCCATCAATACTCACTGTGTATGTCATGTTATATTGCATTGATACTTAAATAAATGAAGTTTCTATTCTTAAAACTTTTTCAGACGAGGAAATGGACATGTAATTGAATACTTTACATTGCCTGGTGAGTGATGTAACAGAAGCATGTGCAAATTTCTAGGAGGAATTAAGAATGGAGCAAATTACATTGTCTAAAAAAAATCTAACAGATATATAGAGGAAAAGAAACTGCTGAAAGTGATTTATCTTCAGAAAACTGCTAGGAGCTATCATATAATACTTAGTGAAGACTAGATAAAAGGATACCTGAAAAATAAATGCCTGTACTTTATTTAAATTTCAAAATAAAAATTGCTATGATTTGTAACTTCAGAGTCTGCATTATCCTTAATTATATAAATTTGCTGTTTACTTCTTAGTAGGAAATACCTTTATGCCCTACATTTTGTTAGTGTGATAAAAAATACCATGTATAAACTTGTCTTTCTGAAGTTTTTACTTTACAAATGAACAAAAACTCCAGTTTTCATGTACTTTGCAAAATGACACTTGCAGACTAATATATTCTGTCTAAAAAATGACTATGCTATTTTAAAAGAACAAACATGAAATAAAGTATAACTGACCATCATAATGTTAGTCTCTCAAAAAGATGATATTTTGACTACATATTTTGTCATCACTCTTTGGAATGCTACCTTTGAAATTAGAAGATATTCAAAAGGATATTCAAAACCTGCTGACTCAGGATTCACCCTGGGAAGTGTAACATGCTTACAAAGTAAAAAATTTCTGCTTTTACGTATTTTGCAGATTAGTCTCAAGGATATAAATGAGTCTAGACTGAAGATAGAGTATTTGGACAAAGGAGACCTAAGCTGGAGCCACTGGGCTGGTTGACAGCTCTGCACTTGTCTTGGGTCCTCTTGACTTTGGACAGGCTATTGCCTTCTGTGGTCTCTGGTTTCTTCCTTTTAAAGTGAGAGAATGAGAGTAAGGGTTCCTAAAGTTCTTACCTCATAGATGAAGGCACTGTTATCTTAGAAAAACTGGTATCAGGAAAAGATCTCTTAAAATAGATTCATTTAAGATGGTGTGCATAATTTTAGAGTTAATACTAAAGAAAAGTATGACTAGAATGTTTCCTAAAAATAAACAATTTTAAATTTTATTTTACTTATAAAATTTAGGTGGCTATTCTACTATGTACTAACTCTTAAAAATAATAAGTGAGTTGTGTGGGGTTTGTTGGCATGGTCAGTGTAGGATGATAGTAGTCACTGCAGGATAGTATCATAGCCTTCACCCACATTTGATTTTTTGAAAGTTTCATAGAAATGGCCAGTACTGCAAAATTATTCAAAGGCTTCAATAATGCTTCCAAGGCTGTCTCTCAAGCCCTTGATATGCAAATACTGCTCTTATGAAGCCTTTGTGATCTCATCATTACTATGTCTGTCCTTTTTCAGTTATTCTTTATGGTTCAAGCTCAACCCAATCCTCATTTCTCAGTCTCTAAACTTAGGACTCCAAGTGTTCTCTGGCCAATTTCAGCACTTCATGTTATCTTTCTGTCTGTTTCAATATTTTCAGTTTGCATTTTTTTTTTTTCACTTTATTGCCAGGTTCCAGCAAGAACGATTGTGGTTAGAATGTGGAATAAGGCTAAGAGAGATTTGTGAGTGAGGGTTGATTTGTATACATGGTTACTTCTTGACAAGTATTTTGTAATTGTTTTTGTTCAGTTGCCAAGTCATGTCCGACTCTTTGTGACTTCCATGTCCGACCCGCTTTGTGACCAAGCTCCTCTGTCCTCCATTATCTCTGGAGTTTACTCAGACTCATGTCAATTGAGTCGGTGATGCTTTCTGACCATTTCATCCTCTGCTGCCCTTTTCTCCTTTTACCTTCAATCTTTCCCTGCATCAGAGTTTTTCCCAGTGAGTTTTTTGCCTCCAGTGGCCTTGGAGTTTCAGCTTCGGCATCAGTTCTTCCGATTAGGATTGTAACTTTAGTAATTTACTATCTGTTTCTCTCTTGAGCCCTGAAATGAGGTAATGAAGAATGATGTAATGAAGAGTTAGTGCATCCTTCTCCCATGACATTCTTTGATCCTGGTCTTTGTATAGCTGGATGCAGGAGCCTTATCTGGACCAGGCTTCTGCTTTTCAGAATATTTTTAAGAACAGGTCCAGAGTGGCAGCTCCTTCCAACCCTCTCATTTGCCCCACCCCCTGAAGTCTATATCTGTCATTGGTCTACACTGCTGGCCTGTGATCTGTGGACACCAGGACAGAAAGCAGAGAGGGTGAGAGAAAGCCAATATCAGAAAGAAAACAGGTGTGTAGGTGGAAGTCAATTCCATGGCTGCTTTGTAAAATATCTAAGCCTTTTTATTTTGTTCTTGTTTTTCCCAGGTTGGTCTCGTTGCTTCTGTCCTTCGGGGGGTACCTTTAACAGTGTTTACAGAATTGGATCTTTGCTTTCTTGAAGAATGGCTTTTGTACATATAGATTGTTCCTAGATATAACTTGGTTAACTTACTCTCCCTACATTTTAGGAAGCAAATTAATTCCCCAGAAGATAAAGCTGCTAACCTAATGATTAGAGGTCAGGTGAAGCCAGAACAAAATAGCAGTGTGATTCCCCAGATAGCCTCTGAGCATCTCCTTCACAGCAGGACTTTCTTCAACTTTGTTTCCAAGGGAGAGAGGAGAAGAGAAAGCAAAGAGTGATGAAGGAAGAGAGGAGAGGGAATGAGCATTTAAAGGAATATACAGAAACACAGGGTACGTTTGAAAAGCTAAAATAATACTCAGCATAATGGGTCTATCTTTAGTATAACAAACTCAAGGGGGGTTCTCTAACCACTGAAGAATAGGGACGGATTGTACAAAATTTCTCATAACATTGCTTAAGCTTTTACGTTATCTGGCAACATGGACTAAGATTTACTCAGGTTTTATATTACTTTTAAACATAATGTTGAAAAGGATTTAGAGTGTTTATTATGAGATGATTTTTAAAATGAAATAGAGCTGTATAGCTATGAAGGGATTTTTCTATAAAATTGTTAGTGTATCCAAATAGGACAACCATGTAAGAAAGAGGAAGAAGTTCCACATTATACAAGAACAGATAAGAAGTAGCTAACAAGAGTTTTAGTCAGGATATTGCTATTAAACCTTATAGCATTGTTTTTAAAGTATATTTAATTAAAAATCTATATTTGATTATATTTTTATTTTACCTGTTTATCATTTCAAAGAAATTTATCATTTCATATCTGTGGCTACTTATTTATAGTGTATTTAAAAATTTTGCATGTAATTATATCAGAATACTACTTACTTCTGTTTTAGTGAAGTATTAGTTTACTAAACTTTAGTTAGTAGTAAGAATCTACTGAATATTTAATATAAAGATTACTAGAGAGACTTTAAGATCAAGGGTTTGAATAGGATTTGGGTTTTAATATTGGTTCTGACACTCTAGTTATGTGACACTAAGAAATTTATTAGGTTCTTTAAAGTTTTGATTGGGCTTCCCCTGTGGCTCAGTGGTAAAGAATCATCCTGCAGGAGACGCAGGTTCAATCCCTGGGTGGGGAAGATCCCCTGAAGAATGAAATGGCAACCCACTCTAGTATTCTTGCCTGGGGAAATCCCATGGACAGAAGAGTCTGCCAGGCTACAATCCAAGGGGCCGTAAAAGAGTCAGACACAGCTGAGCGACTAAACACTGTTTCTGATTACTGTGTGGAGCAGTTGATTTCAAAAAGTGTTTACAAAGTAGATGACTAATGTATGGTAATTTACACAATAACTAGATCAGTAGATTTTATAAAGGCCCGAATGTTTCACAATCCTCTCTTGAAAGATCTTTATATGAAAAATTCTAACAATATAAACCTGCATCAAATTGAAACTTATATTTTAACATTGAACCTAATAAAAAGGATTTTGTCTTTAAGGTTGAGAATAAGTATTGGAAAACTTTCTGTGAAGGGCCACATAACAAATATTTTAGGCTCTGTAGTCTTTTGAAGTCTCTCTCGCACTGTATAACTCTGCCATCTTATGGCAAAATCAGTCATAATAAGTCAACAAATGGGCATGGCTGTGACCCAGCAAAACTATTTACAGAAACGCAGTGGGTCAGATTTGGCCTCTGAACTTTCATTTGTCAACCCCTGTTATAGCCTGTTTTCTTTCCCTCCCCTCACCCATTTATCTTTCCCCCTAAAATAACCACTTGGTTTATTGGCTCTTAGAAATAAGGTAGTGGCTCTTCCTGCTGGCTCAGTGGTCAGTAATCCTCCTGCAATGCAGGAGACCTAGGTTTGATCCCTGGGTCACAAAAATCTCCTGGAGAAGGGCATGCCAACCCACTCCAGTATTCTTGCCTGGAGAATCTCATGGACAGAGGAGCCTGGCAGGCTACAGTCTATAGGGTTGCAAAGAATGGGACACAACTGAAGTGACTGAGCATGCATGCACAGAAGTAAGGTAGAGGTTTCCATGCCAAGAATTTCAGTCTTCACAAGCTGTCCTTTACTAAGAAAAGATAATTCGGAACTAACCCTGATTCACTTAGAATGTGCTCAGAGAAACAATAATTCTAAGATACAGAAAAAGGGATTTACTGTAGGGCCTCATCACTCATGTGGTGACAGTGGGTTACATATCTATGTGAAAATGTTGCTTCTGTGTCTGGCATTGGGCTGAAGTCAGCTGAGTGGGAAGTGAAGGAGAGAAGACAGATGTGGTGTAGCAGAAGGCAAAAGCAAAGCAGAAAACATAAGGACCAGCTGGAGCCCACATCGGTCCCACCCACTCTTGCCCTCCAGCTTCACTCATGGAGGTGACTCCCTGCAGAAACAGCATGTGCTTCTGGCCTGGAGGTCACAGACCCCCAAGGCAGCCATCTAGCAGAAGCGGGAGTGGCTGCCGCTCCCCACGGCGGCACCCAAGACTCCCTCGCCCAAGTCTACCCCACCTTCCTAGCTTCTACATGGCGACTGCTTCACTTCCTTTTTGCGGATTCCCACAGAGTCCTTATCCCTGAGCTCTGCACAATGAACCCTGCAGCCAGATTGAGCATCATCTGCCAAGGAACTCGGAGGAGGTCAGTCAATGTCATTAAAGTTTAAACATGCTACCCTTGCCTCTGCTTTTAAAATTGCCTTGTGGGCAAATACTGCCGACTTTAGCATTTTAGAAACTGTCTCTGTAGAGTACCTACATTGGCTCCACAAGAGAAGACTCTACACATGGACCTCACCAGATGGTCAACACCGAAATCAGATTGATTATATTCTTTGCAGCCAAAGATGGAGAAGCTCTATACAGTCAACAAAAACAAGACCAGGAGCTGACTGTGGCTCAGATCATGAACTCCTTATTACCAAATTCAGACTCAAATTGAAGAAAGTAGGGAAAACTGCTAGACCATTCAGGTATGACCTAAATCAAATCCCTTATGATTATACAGTGGAAGTGAGAAATAGATTTAAGGGACTAGATCTGATAGATAGAGTGCCTGATGAACTAACTATGGAATGAGGTTCATGACATTGTACAGGAGACAGGGATCGAGACCATCCCCATGGAAAAGAAATGCANTCTCCATTCCTGGCAGGATATACTAATTCTTTTAAGTCAGAAGAGTACCCTCAACGTGCTTCCTACTAAATCTAAAACAAACATGGTGTCCAAAAGACACACATTTGTTAAGAGGCTTCATTGATATGCTGCTGCTGCTACTGCTAAGTTGCTTCAGTCGTGTCTGACTCCGTGTGACCCCATAGACGGCAGCCCACCAGGCTCTGCCATCCCTGGGATTCTCCAGGCAAGAACACTGGAGTGGGTTGCCATTTCCTTTTCCAGTGCATGAAAGTGAAAAGTGAAATTGAAGTCGCTCAGGTTTGTCCGACTCTTCGCGACCCCATGGACTGCAGCCTACGAGGCTCCCGTCCATGGGATTTTCCAGGCAAGAGTACTGGAGTGGGTTGCCATTGCCTTCTCCGAATAAGTAATTTAGTCCCAGAAGGAAAAAAAAGTAAAATATTTAGTGAACGATACTTGTAGATATGCAAATATTTATATCTATTCTCCAATACTTATCTACAGTCTGAAGAATTTAACTAATTGGCAGGTTTGCCTTGGTTTGCTGTCATTTTGTCATTAGTATAGAAAACACACTTGATTGTCACTAATACATTTCATGCTGTTGTACTTCTAATCGAAATTTGATCTACAGCTTTTCTAATTTTGGCAGAAGTTCTTGCTTAGAAGAAAAAGCTATATTGTTTAAAAGTTCAAAGCAGACAACTGATTAAAATGACTAAACTTGCTATTTTTACTTTCTTGTCTGGAGTATTTGCCAGTTATTTAAGGTGTAAAATAATGAAACGTATTTCCTTGTTAAGGGGTAGAGCTCTTTGGCTGCTCATAAAGCATAATACTCCCTCGTTAAAAGGACACAGCACAAGTCTTCTAGAACACAAGTGCAGAAAACATTTGTTTGTTTGTTTGTTTTTAATGTCCAAATGAGAATTAAGGAGTGGCACCCATTTAGATGGGTTATGTTCCAGACTCTGCCCCTCTGAGTTCTTGTCTCCTTAAGGCTCTGAGACTTCAGTTTTTATAACCATGACTGTGACATTGTCCCGCTGCTCCCCAGGTATAGAGGCTACTTTGCCTTGGTTCATCTTGATGTGAGTCAGAGAATTCTTGAACTGCTGCTGCTAAGTTGCTTCAGTCGTGTCCGACTCTGTGCAACCCCATAGATGGCAGCCCACCAGGCTCCCCCATCCCTGGGATTCTCCAGGCAAGAACACTGGAATAGGTTGCCATTTCCTTCTCCAATGCATGAAAGTGAAAAGTGAAAGTGAAGTCGCTCAGTCGTGTCCAACCCTCAGCGACCCCATGGACTGCAGCCTACCAGGCTCCTCCATCCATGGGATTTGCCAGGCAAGAGTACTGGAGTGGGTTGCCATTGCCTTCTCCCAATTCTTGAACAAGTTTTATCAAATTCTGTGTGAACACAAAACATACATAATTGATGAAAGTAGAATTTAAAATGTTTACTTTTCCAAAGCATCTCTGTTTTTGAATATGTAAATAGAAATACTGAACAGATATTAATTAATTTTTCTTATAATATCAAGACACATTAGTTCCAACAGACCTGTGTGTGTGTGTGTGTGTTAGTTGCTCAATCATGTCTGACTCTTTGCAACCCCTTGGACTATAGCCCACCTACCAGGCTCCTCTGTCCATGGCATTCTCCAGGCAAGAATACTGGGGTAGGTGCCATTCCCTTCTCCAGGGGATCTTTCCAATCCAGGGATCGAACCCAGGTATCCTGCATTGTAGGCAGATTCTTTACCATCTAAGTCACCAGCCCTCCAGAGGACCTAGCACTGCTTTAAATTCATTCTCTCTGGCTTAGTTCCTTCTCAGACATTGCCTACTTCTCAGCCAGGTAAACTGACTTCTTTCTGTCTTGTTTATTGCCTTCAAGAACTAGTCTGATGGTTTATGTCACTCTTGTAAACAGTGTCAAGTTAACTTCGTTTTTTTTATTAAATGAGACTTCATCTACCTTGCTCTTCTAAGTGTGTCTATAGATCAGCAGCGTCAGTATCACCTGGCAGGTTGTTAGAAAGGCACACCTGTATCCCCTAACCATTTGCAATTAGAAGGTTGTGCCTAGCTCTGAGCTTATCCTAAGAGCAAAGATGACTGAATAAATGAATTTTAGATGAAGGATTGCAAATAGATGGCACATATGCTATGGATTTCCTCTGTACCAACCATTGGTGATAACAGCCATCAGTGAAAGAGCCTGCCAGTGTTTTCCCTTGAACCCAGACTTTGCCTAAGACAAATTCTCAACCCAGAACTCCAAGTGGCATCAAAGGTAGACTTATACTAAATCTGTTCGTTATATCTTATCTAGGCTTCAGTGTTCAGATTGTCAACTTTATTCACTCTTAGAGAAACCTAAGACATAGAAATTACTTTATAAATGGCTTCTCATAAGAGTATTATAAGTTCATAGTAAGTAGGGAATCTAGAAAAATTATGAGTGAGTAACAAGGGTTGACATAAACTTAGTGAGAGAGGATTATTAATTTCAGACTCCAAAGAGTATCTGGGACAAAAATCTCTGCAAACCAATAGCTTATTGTTTTCCTAAATAGAGAAAGAGAATACTAGAGCATTAAAGTATATGAGAAATCACCCAAGTCCTGCCTTTTAAATTTATAAAAAAGAAAGACGAGGAAGATGAGATGAGAAAGGAGATCTAATGTGCTTTACTTGCTCATATATTCATTTATATTATTAAATATAATGTTTAATATTTGACTTGGAATTCTTACTTACTTAGAAGTTTAAATACTCAGGCAATTCTATAGTAAATGCTATCAATACAATTATAACATACTTACGCCTCCAATCAGGTTAACTCAAGTTCAACATATGTTCTGCCTTTAACAATTAGATTGCAGAAGAAAACAGAGGTTATGAATAGAAAATTTGAGATGCTAATTTATATCTACCAGCATAATCAGTGCCTAATGCTAATAAATCATGAGAAAACAGGCTTAATTACATCTCAGAAAACCAGAAATTAAAGAATATGTACCCCAGGCTTTCCTGGTGGCTCAGATGGTAAAGCATCGCCTGCAATGCGGGAGGTTCAGGTTTGATTCCTGGGTTGGGAGGATCCCCTGGAGGAGGAAATGGCAACCCACTCCAGTACTCTTGCCTGGGAAATCCCATAGACAGAGGAACCTCGTAGGTTACAGTCCATGGGGTCACAAAGAATCAGACAACGACTAAGTGACTTCACTTTCTTTCTTTCATTTCACCCCAGTCTTAGGTGACTCAGTGGTAAAAATCAGCCAGCAATGCAGGAGACACAGGAGATGTGGGTTGGATCCTTGGGTCAGGAAGATCCGCTGGAGGAGAGAATGGTAACCCACTCCAGTATTCTTGCCTGGAAAATCCCATGGACAGAGGAGCCAGGCAGGCTATAGTCCATAGGGTCTCAAAGAAGAGGACGTGACTGAATGACAGCATGCACACACACTCCAAAGTCATTAATTTAGTATAAAATATATGTATAATATATATACATATACAATATACTACTAAGTCACTTCAGTCGTGTCTGACTCTGTGCGACCCCATAGATGGCAGCCCACCAGGCTCCCCCATCCCTGGGATTCTCCAGGCAAGAACACTGGAGTGGGTTGCCATTTCCTTCTCCAGTTACATATACAATAGAAGTAAGTATAAAAGTATAAAATTTAGTATAAAATAAAAGTATGTTTTCCAGCCATAACTTACCTTCTGAATAATGAAAAGATATTGATTTTTCTGATGATGGACTTGACTCCTCCACAGATTTTGACATTGTTGAGATTTGAAAGAAAATCTTCCACTTTACATTTCCAGTGTCTAGAACATGCTTAGAACCTAAACAGGTTCAGTGCAGAAAACCCTCTTGTTATTTCAAGTTATGAGTGATTTAATATGGGGATTAGGTGCTAACAAAATTATTGGGAAGGATAGAGAAGTAAAAAAGTCAGGGTTTTATGTTTTCAGATTTCCACTTCTGTGATGTCTATGATCCAAAGTTCCTGAAGCAGCTGCCTCCACCTGGAGAGCAGGAAGCTTCATGAAACTACTGCTGTGTCAGAACTGTCCTGCAGTCCCCAAGTGAATAACCAGCAGTGGAGGCCTCCCATTGCAAAAATTCACATTGCTAAAGCCCTTTGGCCAGACATTTCTACTGCCAGAGGGAAAATGTTCTACATTCTCCCACCTTCCTGATTTCTTGCTAGTGTAATCAAATTATATGCAGAATCTTAGCTGTAAGAGAATCTCAGAAAAGTAGTTTCCAGTCTTCCAGCTCCTATGAAATGTGGAAAGCATATAAAAGGATATGAATGGGTGCTGAGCAGAAGTAGGCAAAAGCCAAAGACATTTAGGAAAAAAGGAATATTTGCAGGAGGGAAAATAAGGGAAGATTCCCTAGAGGAGGGGATGGCAACACACTCCAATATTCTCTCCTGGAGAACCCTATGGACAGAACATGCACTCGCAGAGAGTCAGATATGACTGAGAGAGATTTAACACTTTTCACTTTCACTAGATGCCTGCCATTCATGAGGAACTGTAAGGGCTTCACTTAAATTATTTAACTTAATATTTCCAACAAGTTTTAATTATTCCCACTTATACTGAAGCTTAGAGAACTTTAATAACCTGTTCAAATTCATATAACTAATAAATGACAGAGCAAATATTTATATTTGAAACCAGTTTTCTCAATCAAAAATTTATTCCCTGTATGCTTTATAGTGGTAACCTCAATGAATTATTCAAATAAGTAATGATTAAGATATCTGTTTAAGCTAATACCTATTTCCAGTTCCCCACAGGGATATTTTTCAGTATATTAATCCAATTCTATTTATTTAGAAGTCAATAGGTCATACATATAAATGATTCTTAACAAAGGTATAAATATATACTATTGCCATAAACATCTGTGAAGAACTTTGTGATTGTAACTAATATTAATACTAGTTAAAGAACCTAAGGTTATAAATGATGCCTTTTTTTCCTATTAGAACGAATTCAATGTTTTTCTAAAACACCATCATTATCTCACTTCCATTTCAGTTTGCA
Organism: Neotragus pygmaeus; assembly: GCA_006410875.1. NCBI lineage: Eukaryota > Metazoa > Chordata > Mammalia > Artiodactyla > Bovidae > Neotragus > Neotragus pygmaeus. The sequence continues at coordinate 162,738 of SJYV01048237.1, read as the reverse complement.
TTATTGGGAGGTAAAGATGAAATAGACATCCTGCTATGCAACACACTATTTTTAAACAAATTCAACATTCATTGTGAGTAGGCTTTATTGATGGTAATAAATCTTAAAGTATTTTACCTAATCACAAAAATTGTTTTAAAATTCTGTGTTTTCTTATAAGAGTATGTCATCTATGTGAATATGATATGTCTTGTAAAAGTGACATTTTTATCATGGAAGGAAATATAGTTGAGAATTAATGATACAGAATATTGAGATAGACTTTTCTCTTGCCATGGATTCAGAGGCAGTCACTTGGTGCATTATTGTTTTTATTATTCAACAAATATTTATTATGTGCCTAGTGTTTTTAATGCATTGCATAGGAAGAAAGAAAATCTGCCCCTAAGTCTTAACTGGTATGTTGAGGCAGATCAGATCTCTCCTTTTAGCTCCTAAACTCACTTGAGTGAGTGTTAGTTGCTCAATCATGTCTGACTCTTTGTGACCCCATGAACTGTAGCCTGCCAGGCTCTTCTGTCCATGGAATTCTCTAGGTAAGAATACTGAAGTGGGTTGCCATTTCCTTCTCCAGGGATCTTCTTGACCCAGGGATAGAACCCAGGTCTCCTGCATTGCAGACAGATTCTTTACCATCTGAGCTATGAGGGAAGCCCCAAACTCACTTGAGATTGTAACAAAAAGCCCTCCATCTCCAGCAGAATTCTCCAGGAGAAAAAGAAGTGAACCTGATCAAATAATGAATGCAAATAAGATTAATAAAACATAGCATTTATATGGGTATCCATTTTCCTCAGTAGGGGAACTGTTCTGCCCCACCAACTGAGATGTATATATCTTTCTGTGGAAATCTACTTATATGCATATAAACATACATGTCCATATCTTCAGAGTCCAATCTCTTAGGCACCAAGTAGACAGAAAGAACACATGTAACCCAAAAAGAACAGCTGGGAATCATTAGGCATAAACACGGCCAGGATCAAGGTAAAAAAATCCCTGTGGGTGGAGAGTCTTCCCTCTGACAAAACAGTCATCCTGAGAAACTTTGTTTAAAACATAGGTCTTAAATCACAACCGAAACTTCCTTCTGTCTTGATTTGCTTTCTTGTTTTAAAAGTGGTTCTTATTGCTTAAAAATGGAATATTTGGCATCATAAAAATAATAAACATGAATTGAATTATGATGGACTGAAAGGGTTTCAGAGGGTATAGAAGTAGGTAAAGCCACTTTTCCTCTATTTCTGCAGTTTATTAACTGTCATACTAACATTTTTTGTTGTTTGTTTTTTAAGGTGGTACTGTGGAATTAGGACTAGTTGGAGAAATAGAATTCCTGAATCTAATGCAGACCTGGGCTTCCCAGTTGGCACTAGTGGTAAAGTATCTGCCTGCCAGTGCAAGAGATATAAAAGACATGGGTTCCATCCCTGGATTGGGAAGATGCACTGGAGAAGAAAATGGTAGCCCACTCCAGTATTCTTGTCTGGGAATTTTCATGAACAGAGGAGCCTAGCAGGCTGCAGTCTGTGGGGTCCCAAAAGAGGTGAATATGACTTAGCTTCTAAAATATAGCAACAAGTCTTCCATCATCAGTAATAGTTCAGTGAAAAATATGCACTTAAAAAAACTCTGCACGTGTTGTCGGCTGTGATTTTTTACCACCAGTGTGTCTGACAGAGATCTTGAACTATATGAAGTAGAAGGTGCAGTGCGACCGTTTTCTTGTAAATTGTTCATATTCTCGTTATTAGTGTTATCATTAATTTGCAGTTTCTCTTCAGAAGCCTTTAAAACTGTTTTTGAAGGCTGATTAGTTAAAACTGGGTAATAAAATATATTAACCAATTTCACGAGGCCAGATATAAATGGTAACACCTTTCAACTCACCAAGAGCAGATGAAACCTAGATTTCCCCCACCCCTCCCAATTTAATGAGTTGATTGTATAATACAGAAACTCACTGTTGGTTACATTGAAGTTTGGTGGAATCACCTGTGAAACTCTCTTTGTTTTCACTTAGGTAGAAGTTTTCTTTTAATATTATTTTTTAAATGTCTTTAATGCTTATTATTCTAGTAAAAATATTTTTCTCTTAATTGCTTTATTTTTAGAAGTGTTTCACTGTGGTGTATGTTGTGTACAAAATCTCTGTTATTTTTATACTATCCTGTCTCCTGCTGCTGCTCCTGTTTATTTGCTAAATTGTGTCCAGCCCTTTGCAACCCATGGACCGCAGCCCACCAGACTCCTCTGTCCGTGAGATTTCCCAGGCAAGAATACTGGAGTGGGCTGCCATTTCCTTCTCCCGAGGATCTTCTTGACCCAAGGATCAAACCTGCTTAGCAGGCAGATCCTTTACCACTGAGCCACCTGGGAAGCCCACTGTCCTGTTTACCATTTGTATTTTGTTCATTTGCAGCTCTTCTCTCCTTTTTTTCTTCTTCCGACTTTCCAGAGATTTCTCTATCTTAATAGTCCTTTTAAAGAAGTACCTTTTAGTTTTATTGGTCACCTCTTTTTGATGTTGTTTGTTTTCTATTTTGTTGATTTCTGACCTTTATCGTTATTATCCGTCTAGTGTCCTCAGGTTTTATTATCTGGTACTGTTAGGAGTTTCAGTTCTTTCTTATTTTCTAATAAACATACTCAACTCTGTAACATTTCTTAAGTGCAAACTTAGTTGTATCTCACAGATTTTTGATATATAATGTCTTCATTTTAATTTAGATTTAACTATTGTTTACTCTCCTCAAAACATTCTAGGCTAAGGGTTATTAATATTTAATAGTGACTCATTTGAATTATAAACACTAGCGATTTTTTTGTTTCTGTAGGTATACTTTGGGGGACATAATTTCAATATTCATTCATTGGCATTTTTTGAATGTCTTGTGTCATGAAAGATTTCTTAGAGTGTTTAAAATCTTTAAAAGCTTATTCTCTGCTTAAGAGTGTGATGTCCTCTGTATCTGTGTGTTGATGGTAGTAAATATGCTATCAAATATTCTGCTCTTTTTGTCTTCTTGATCCTTTTATGTATGCATTTGTCTATCTTTTCCTTCATTCTATCAGATGTTTCTTTACATCTTTAAAGATAATGTCAGACCCACATATGGAGATGTCAATTGTGTCTTCTTCATCTATCATTCCCTTAAATCTGATTTCCCTTTTCCTGTTAAGATTTTTTTATATTAACTTATTTTTTATCTAAAGATATCAAAATGGGTACTCTAGAATCCATTGTTTATATCTTCATGGTTCATTATTTTTATATCCGTATACATTTTCTACTTTTTTTTTTTTAATGTATAGTTCTGGGCCATTATAATTTTGGTTCTTTTAAAAATTCCACCTGAGGGTCTTAGACTTTTGATCAATGAACTTAACACATGTACCTTCTTGGAAATTATTCTCCTGTCAGGGAATAGTTCTGCCATCTTGTTTTAAATTTCTTGTTCATCATTATTTTATTCTTCTTTCATAACTTCAGTAAGATAGATCAGCTTTACTCCCGCTGCTCATTCAGTACCTACAGGTGACATAATAAGGCCAAGTGACACCTGTGAGTTCTGTACAGGAAAATAACCCCAAGGTTATATATAATAACTCAGGCAACTCTTGTTATTAATAATGGGCTGAGAGCAAACCTGNACTTTCCCTTTGCTGTGTAAGTGAACCTGAGCCTTGTATCATCAAGCAGTGTCGATCCATTCATCCAGTGAGAATGTCCTAACCTGTTTCTGAGAGGCGCGTTGGCAGATCTGCAAAACTATCAAGAGTTTTCTGCAACAGCAGGTCAAGGCTGAACAGCCCGTTAATGGCACAGATATAAACAATCCTTTATGCTGCATCTTAGTGATATACTCTCTGTGTTCCAAGACTGTGCGCATTCTTGAAAGGATAGTCTGTAACAGAAGTCAGTGAAGGCATGCAGAAACAGTATTGTTTCTGAACATAGGTGGGTAAACTATTTTAATAACCAATTCAAAGAATTTCTCAAATTATATGTAGTAATGGATCCTCAATATACATATAGTTGCTATGAATCATTGAAGCCTTTAAAATACTTTATAGCTGAGTGCTGAAATCTGGCTTATTTATTTTTAGTTAAAATAATGTTTTAGAGTCACGTTTCTCCTTGAAAATATGCACACTTTCAAAGCCACATTTCACATGGAGGTGGAAAGTTATGATTTTGCTAAGAATTCTTAACTAGACCACCATCCTCCTCCAAAACAAACTGTATACTTGTAGACTAAAAATCTGACAAAGTAAGTCATTGTTTTAAATGCCAAAGATAAGTGAGATCTGAATCATTTTAAAGAGGATTTTGCTTTTCAAAAAAGTGTAAAAATGCAAATGAAACTCAGAGGGAAGCTCTCAAATGAGAATTCTGATCTCAGAGTATCAGAGATGTTAGAAGAGATCCCAGATAGAATTTTCAGTGAACCTACCCTCCTAAGCATGCCCCTGGGGTAGATACCCCCATGGATCAAGGGGTGAAGGTTACACAAAGAGAAGCCTTGTGTCAGCCCAGAGCCAGGTGCCCGTGTCTGAAATGAGAGGGGATCACATGCACATTCTCCTGTGGCCTACAGATTGGCGTTCTGACTCTATTCTAATGGCTGCATTTTTTGTATGTATGAAATACGGCGGTGTTTATTTTTAAATGATTTTATAGGGAATGACTTTATCTTTTAAACAAAGGATCCATGTGTTTTGGAAGAATGGCTGAATTATAAGGGCATGAACTTTGCATTGAAAACTCATTCATCTATTTTTCTAAGTACAAATCTTGGGAAATCAGGGGAACTTAAATAGATTCAACTTGCGGTTCAGAAGTTCAGATAATACATAGATCGAGTTAGTGTGTGTACGTGCCTGTGTGTGTGTGTGTGTATACTGATGAAGGAAATTTAAATGGATTCTTTCCTCATTATTTTGGCATCCAAGGAAGAGCCCCAAAGGGACTGTCTTTGCTAGAAAATTGATACGGTAAGAGCAATTTCTCTCATGTTTCAGATAATACCTTTAAACCCACTTTAAGCCTTAAAGTAATATAACTACTAGGAAAGAGTAACTTTATTCCTGTTTCTTGTCACACTATGACAGCCAGTAGTGCATATGTCTTAGTTCTGACTTTTTTATACTAATCAAAAAAATGAAGGTGGTGAATACCTTATTTTAAAACCAGAAAGTTTTTTTTCTTCCCACAACTAGTTTGATTAAAGCCCTTTTGAATTATGACCTACCCTGTTTTCCTTACCTCCATTCAAGAAAATTAACAGTTTGACACAATTATGATAAGGTAATTTACAGATTCAAAATAATGTTAATCGTTGTTTCTACAAATTCAAAAGTAATGTTAAGCTAAGGTGACCACTTGAACAAATTTAAGCTACTCCCTCTTTTCTCACCCACTCCCATATCAATCAAAATAAATAATGCATTAGTACTGATGACCAGAGAAATATTTCCTAATCCTTGAAGCATTTCTGCTGGAAATAGTGTAGCAGAGTTTAGAACAGCTTCATTGTCCCTTACTAGACAGTAATACATGTCCCATTAAATCCCCTAAATATCAGTTGCGATTACTTTTGCTACAAGGTGGTTGAAAGCAGTGGGTACCAGTCGTTCTTGGGGTCCAGGGTTTATTGAATTTATCCCTGGTGTGGTGAAATTAACTTCTTAAACAGCCAAAAACACCCGGGGGATGGATCTATGGCATAGCTAACCATGCTGACATGGGTATAGGCATCTGGAGCATGGCCTTAGGGTGTCCACAAACAGAAACCAGAAACTAGATGAAGACATTACTCTATTATTATGATCTCCAGATTTTAAAATTTCTGATTCATTGACTATAGAACTTTTTATGTGTAAGGTCTTCCTTTTCAGATGTGAAAAGAAAATTCTAATTATAATTAAGTGGAGAATGAAAAAATCCAATGAGAACCTATCAGTTCTCTTTCAGGGAAAATATCAGAGATGAATAAAAAACCTTCATAAAATTAACTAAAATAAAAGTGAAAATGTTCTGGATCATAAGATAAATAGCAGAATCTAGTATACAGGGGAAAAGGATTTTCTGTTGATAGGCCAACAATATTTGCTATATAAGAGATAGGTAAAATTCAGACATTTGCTTTTTACTCTCAACATTGAAAAAATATGAAGTTTATGAAAAGAGAATATTAAAAGGCAACATAGTGAAATCTAAGTGGAGCTGGAGGAGAGAAAGGTAAACTAAAATGAAACGAGATTTAATCAATACACAAAGATCAATCTTACATCTATATACTAGCAGCAAAAGATGAAATAAAAGTAACACACAAAACACCCCACATAAAAATGTCATTAAAGACATAAAATAATTTGAAGTAAGTTTTTAAAAAAAAAAATGTAAGAGTATACACTAAATGCTAAACATACTTTTCTGGGAAATATTAAAGAGGGCTCAAACATACAAAAGTTTAATTATGTTCATGGATTGGACGAATCAGTCTTGTTAAGATGTCATTATAGCTTTAATGAACTCCCAATGAAAATCCCATCAGACCTTTTTTTTGTAGAAAGTGACAAGCAGTTTGTAAAATTTGATTGAAAACATGAAAGTCCTAGATAGTAAAAAATAAAAAGAAAACTCGTTAAAGAAGAACAAAGTGGAAACTCAAACTACCTGAATTTAGTATTTATAAACTGCAGCAGTAAATACAGTGTAGTATTAGAATAAGAACAGAAAAATAGATCAATGGAAAAGAATATATAGTCCAGAAATGGACTTTAGGTATATAGTCTGAAAGGAAATTCTTTTTTAAATGAAGTACTCAATGACAATGAAGGTGGACTCCTCTTTCACATAATATACAAAAATGAATTCAAGTATTTTATAGCCCTAAAAGTAAAAGCTAATACTATAAAAACTCTAGGTGAAAATATAAGTGAATGTATTCATGGCTTGTGGGAAACAAAGATTTCTTAGCGAGGACATGGAACATACCAGTCACTTAAGAAAAAAGAGATAAACTTCATCAAAATTTAAAAATTCAAATTATCAAAGTCATCTTTAAGAAAATGAAAAAGACCAAGGGAAATATTTATACTTACCCATACACATATGTCAAAAGAATATCTAGGGAAAAACAAATATTGTTCATAGAGAAGATCATCTGACATATCCTGACCAGCAGTTAACAAAATCATAAATAAAATATTTATAGATTAAAGATAGGCTTTTTGATTTGCTTTGTTGACATGTATGGATTCTTTATTGGGAGCAGTAACAGAGTAAAGGATTTATTGTCTGTTATTGCTTTAATAATAAGAAATTGACTGTACCTTAAGAACTCCAATGCCATTTTTTAAAGAATTCTAAATTGTATTTGTTGGTGTTTAGTTTGGATCCAGCGAGATTAATGTCATACAAAAAATCTGTAACTCAGTCAGTGTAGGCAACCTGATATCCTGCTTCCAGTGGTCTTCCCTGGTGGCTAAGATAGTAAAGAATCCGCTTGCCAACGCAGTAGACCCGGGCTTGATCCCTGGATCAGGAAGATCCCCTGGAGAAGGAAGTGGCAACCCATTCCAGTATTCTTGCCTGGGAAATCCCACTGACAGAGAAGCCTGGTGGGCTATAGTCCATGGGGTTGCCAAGAGAGACTACTGAGTGACTAACACACAATCTTTATTATTGGAAAAAAGTTGTAATGATAAGGCAATGGGCATTGGATTTTTTGTAGGATAGCTGTGGGTGGTGGTGCAACAATTGGGTGAAAAAGGCTATATATGATGAAGATCATGCATAATACCTATTAAACTTAATTACCATTGTGAAGAAATAAAAGTAAATGACAACAATTTAAATTAATTCCTGCTAGAAAGATTGAGTTTCTTTGGCTTTTGCTTGTTTCATAGATATTTCAAAATGAAAATAAACTAGTGGAACTAAGATCTCCATGTGTCTACCCTCAAAGCACTTCTGGTCAGAAAGTAATAGTTTAGTAATAGTAATAGAAAGCAATAGTAGCCATCTCTCAAGAAACATTCATCCACCCACTACAGATCTCCAGATGTTTATCATTTATGAGTATTGGAAAAAATAAAAAACTATTGTACCATCTGTGTGTCTTACAATTAGAGTGTATCACCAACAACTGAAGGTATTCCTAAGACTTTCTTGATTAAAAAGTACAAAGAAAGTTAATTATTTTCTCCCTGCTTCATTGGTAGAAAAAATTCTGTTTCCCTGAAATGATGATTCCTTATACAGTTCAGTTCAGTTCAGTTGCTCAGTTGTGTCTGACTCTTTGTGACCCCATGAACTGCAGCATGCCAGGCNGAGGAGCCTCAAGAGGGAGGGGATACATAGATACTTCTGGCTACTGATTCACGTTGTAAGGAGAAACCAATACCACAGTGCAAAGCAATTATCCTCCAGTTAAAAATAAAGCAACTAGAAGGAGGTGAACAAGTCAGACACTTGGTCATAGACAGGAAGAGCATTCCAGGCAGAGGCAGCAGCCAGTGCCAAAGTCCTGTGGCATCACTGTGTCCCGTGTGTTTAGAAGCTCAGGAAGGAGACCAGTCTCATTAAAACAGAATGAGTGAGTTATTCCATTTTTGCTGCTACTGCTGATGCTAAGTCGCTTCAGTCGTGTCTGACTCTGTGCGACCCCACAGACGGCAGCCCACCAGGCTCCTCCATCCCTGGGATTCTCCAGCCAAGAATACTGGAGTGGGCTGCCATTTCCTTAACCACTCTCAACTGGTCTCTCCAATTCCTTTTCCTCTTTTCTCCTTTGTTTCCCCCTCACTTAAATGAAGTATGTTTTATAACAATAAGTGAGGGCTCAGAAAGGGCTTCCCAGGTAGCTCTTGTGGTAAAGAACCCACCTGCCAATGCAGGAGACATAAGAGACAGCGATTCAATCTCTGGGTCAGGAAGAGACCCCAGAGGAGAGCAAGGCAACCCGCTCCAGTATTCTTGCCTGGAGAATCCCATGGACGGAGGAGCCTGGTGGGCTACAGTCCATAGGGTTGCATAGAGTTGGACAGGACTGAAGTAACTTAACACACACATCCACGCGCGCGCGCGCACACACACACACACACACACACACGTGTTCAGAAAGTAGCAACATTGACACGTGTTTTGTTTTGTTCACATGAAAGTCTTGTTTCAGCTCAACGCTGAGAACTAGAGTGACAGACCAATTCAAGAACACCAAGCTACAGGGGTTTCCTCCAAGAATCTTTCACCAATGCTTTTCTAATCCTCAGCCCAGCTGGCAGAGTGAAGGCTTATAATCAAAAAGCAACTATAGAATACCGCCTCCTTATTCACTCAGCCTGTTTGTTCCTGTGTGTTTTTAAAAGGCTGCAGACGGTAATACTTAACAAAACCAGAAGGCAGGGCTATTGCTTCTAAATTGTATATAAACCTGTATTCTAGGAAGAACTCTCTAATTCTTGATCCTGATGTGCTGCAAAGGAGGAATCACTCGGGATACCATCAGAGCAAAGCCAATCTGTTCTCAAGCTCACAGGTTCACTCAGAAGGGCCTGAACACCTGTGTCTATGAATGAAACCCCATGTACACAAGTGAGCCTTGATGGAGTCGTGATACGTGTGTGAGATTGTTTTTCACATAATGTCTGATGGAGGCAGTTGGTAATGCAAGTACGGGAATGATGACTTTTAATTTATCCCCTATCTTGTTACACAAAAACGAAAATGTTTTTGTTGTGAAAAGATGACACAGACATGAGATAGAGGGTGAAACAAAAGCCTAGGTAAGCCCANGCTGAGTGAAAACTGCCAGAATCAAGTGGAAGAACCCTGGGAAATTCTAAAAGGTTTTACAGCAACAAAGCATATTGATCAAACAAAGGCAACTTTAAAACAGCAGGAGTGCTCCATGGCATTTTTCTGTGACTTTGTCCTGCTTGCTCCTCAGCTCACTAGCTGTCTCAAGGATAAGAACCTATGTTCCCAGTTTGGGACCTTCATCCTGGCTCTGGAGTGATCAAAGCAGAACTTCTGAAAGAAGTGTTCTGTTTTTGCCTGCCTTGCGCTACCTCAAGGGATGATGGGAGGTAACTGTCTTTGTTTCTCCCAACTCAAGAATTGTCTCCTATATTGTCTCTAGGAGACAATTGTCTCCTAATTGTCTCTGCTATATTGGCTGATATCACTCTGTTTTTCAATGACTTTAAACGTTTTCTATCTCATACAAAATTTTAACTTTAATTTTACATTTTAAACTACAAATTTCCCTTTAAACGTTTCTTTCACTGCACCCCACAATATCTGTTGCATTGNCTGCTATATTGGCTGATATCACTCTGTTTTTCAATGACTTTAAACGTTTTCTATCTCATACAAAATTTTAACTTTAATTTTACATTTTAAACTACAAATTTCCCTTTAAACGTTTCTTTCACTGCACCCCACAATATCTGTTGCATTGTGTTTTCCCTGTCAATCAGTCAAAGGCAGAAAAGTGTCTTCAGAGAAGGCATTCCTAGCAAACACTGTGAGGCAAATGAACAACTCACTGTCTCTGCTGTTTGGGACAAAAGACTGCAGTTGAAGCAAACAATAGGCATGCATGGGAGGGGAAGCTGGGAAACCATTTCTTTTGGGAAGCAGGGTATGGAAAGGCACTTGCATATACAAGGAATTTCGAGGGCCACACACTGCACAGGGTAAGATGCACAGTCAGAAAAATCCAAGAAGACTACAAGCTTTTTACCTCTGGCTGTTCTTTACACTCAGCACAAGTTAAGAACTAAGGCTAAGGCATAGTTGTAAATAGCCTGGCTAAGCCCTGAGGGGGTGCTACAACACAGAGCCAGCCTGCAGAGAATGGCAGAATTGTTTTAATTTTTTTCACCTTTTCTTTCTTTTTGTTCTTTCTTTTTTGGGGGGTGGGGCGGTTGGAGGGGAGAGGAAGTCCAAGTATTCAAGGAAATTTCTGTCAAAACAATAGCTGACCACAAGCTTAAGGAACAGATTTCAGACACCACACATGACAAAAAGAGTTCACAAAAAAAAATAATTTGCAAAAATAATTTACTGTCATTAAATGACTAACTAAAACCCACAGCAAACAATGAGAACATATGCTGAGAAGGGTGAAGAATGATGTCTGTATTTACATTATAATATCCAAATGTTTTAAGGACTGGAATGTTATAAATCATTCTGTCATGAAATATTTTTCATCAAATATCTCAGGAATGATCAACACCAAGAACACATATTCGTCATAGACTGAAAGAAGAAAAAATTAGAGGAGAAATACAAGTTTCTGTCTGTCAGCCATACACAGGTAACATTTTTTAGGGAAGCAGGAATTCTACAGATGCTTGCATTGTTGAACCACAAACCACAGGCAGAGAACTTAATGATTTCAATACACACAGTAATTTAACACAGCCATAGGAGTTCAAGAGCATTAATATCTTAACAGCTTAATAGGTACTCCTTCACTCAGCAGATGCTAAAGAACAAAGGTGCACCTTGGCAAACATTCCCATAATTAAACTCTCATACTTTTAAAATCTAGATAAGGCTGAGTATGTACACACTGCTAGATTTAAAATGGATAACCAACAAGGACCCATTGTATAGTACATGGAATTCTGCTCAATATTATGTGGCAGCCTGGACGGGAAAGGGGTTTGGGGAAGAATGGATACATGTATATGTATGGCTGAGTCCCTTTGCTGTTCACCTGAAACTATCACAACATCATTAATTGAGTGAATTCCAATAGAAAATAAACAGTTCAAAAGGAAATGAAAAGGAATAAGAATCAGAGACCCAGTATATCTTATCACTAAATCTTATTAGCTGAGTTCTGAAATGGGAAAATCAATGCATTTATTTAATATGGTACCCGTTATTATCTAGTAGATGACTCTTCTCCTTGATGAATACTTTTCTAAAATTCTTTTTATTTATTTATTTGGGGCTGTGCGGAGTCTTTGCCGCTCTCAAGGGCTTTCTCTAGGTGCAGCAAGTCAGGGGCTACCCTTCGTTGCAGTGCCAGGCTTCTCAATGTGGAGCACAGGCTCCAGGCATCCAGGCTTCAGTAGTGGCAAATGGGCTCAGTGGCCCCACGGCATGTGGGAGCGCCCCGGACCAAGGACCGAATCCATGTCAACCGCACCAGCAGGTGAGTTCCACTAAAGAAGCTCAATGAATACTTTAAGAGTCCATCATGGACTTTTAAGAAGTTCAAGAATACTTTTAAGAGTCCATCAAGAATTTCTGTATGCACCTACCTTAAGACAAATCTATTGTCAACAATTTTTCCCTATAAAGTTGTGATTTTTTTTTCTTCATGAAATCGTATACTTATTATGCATCTGAATATATTTAATCAGCAAGGAAGGAGTTAAATTAATGTTTAAGATTCTTACAAAGATTGCTACTATCTCTTCATCAAATGAGCACTTGGAAAATCCTACTCATTTATTACTTTAAGCAACTCCCTCAGGGTACTCACTCTACTGTTCTTTATTACTTTTATTTATGAAATATATTTGTAAAAAGCTATCTATTGTGTTTACATTTTCTACATCCTTAACATAATTTCATAGTGAATGCAGTTTTACTGAACTATTTAACCCTTTGCAGCATAGTTTATCTTTATATGTGACCAGAGCAAGATATCTCTTAGGAATGTCCTTATTAGATGACTGCTGGATAGAAAATAGACAGATATCTATCTATATCCATGCTTATCAAGCTGAAGCCCTGGAAACCATTGGCCAGGATAAGTAAGGCAAGTCACAGACCTAAAACATTCTAGTAAGTTTATTAAAACTAAACATATTGAACACATAATCTAGAACATTTCCCAGATGGGCATAATAGGAGTCAACTCCTTTATAGCCAGTAGATGAAATCAATGTCTGCTTTGATGTTAACCATTTAAATATTTATTCCTACCTCTTGTTAACATACATAAAAGTCATTACCCAATATGCCAACCTGCTCTTAACATATGCCTTATTGCCATATAACTTGTTTCTGAGTTCATTCAGTTCAGTTCAGTTCAGTTGCTCAGTTGTGTCCAACTCTTTGGACCCCATGAATCACAGCACTCCAGGCCTCCCTGTCCATCATCAATACCTGGAGTTCACTCAAACTCATATTCATTGAGTGGGTGATGCCATCCAGCCATCTCATCCTCTGTTGTCCCCTTCTCCTCCTGCCCCCAATCCCTCCCAGCATCAGGGTCTTTTTCAATGAGTCAACTTGAGTCAACTCTTCGCATGAGGTGGCTGGCCAAAGTCCTTTTAATATGCTGTCTAGGTTGGTCATAACTTTCCTTCCAAGAAGTAAGCGTCTTTTAATTTCATGGCTGCAATCACCATCTGCAGTGATTTTGGAGCCCCCCAAAATAAAGTCTAGCACTGATTCATTCTAGAGCAAGTTAAATTGCTGTAGGAGAAGACAACTCATTTATAAACTCGCTTAAAATGTTTTGATTTTTATTCATCCTGTGTTTATATCCTTATTCTTCTTTTCTTGCACATATTGCTCATGTCTTATTTTTCCCATACTCACTCATGATGTTTTCTGCATAGTTCTGGGTATTAATGATTGCTAATACATGCAAACATGCATGAAAAAAACATATAATGTCATATCTATTGTCATCTCTACCTGTCTCTATTTCTTTTCCAGGTTTACTTCTGTTTCAGTTCAATCCAGAGATATCTTACTTACACATTCTGGCCATTAGTTAGGCAAGTCCACTACTCAGAGTTACTCTTTTTTCCTGAGTTGTCCCTTTCATCAGCTAATTTCTTGTTGCATCACTCCCAAAACATTACTCCATCATAATGTCTTCTGCAACTTCTCTAAAATCTTGATTGTCATTTTACTTCTCTACCTCAAGACTCACCTGCACCTTTTCCATTTCAGCCCCAAGAAAGCCAAAGTCAAAGGGAATTTTGTTCTCAGCAGAGATCTAGTTCAAGGGTCAAGAAATCAGGGCCTCTGAGTTAAATCCAGTCCATATCCTGTTTTCTGTAAAGTTCGTGAGCTGGGAATACTTTTCATATTTTTGTTTTTTTTATTATTTTTTTTCTTTGATAAGTCTCATTATTTATTTATTTTTATTTATTTATTTATTTTACTTTACAATACTCTATTGGCTTTGCCATACGTCAACATGAATCCACCACAGGTGTACATGAGCTCCCAATCCTGAATCCCCCTCCCACCATTTTTAAACGGTTGAGGGAAAAGGAAAGAATATAATAGTTCATGACATGAAAATTGTATGAAATTCAAATTTCAATGTCTATAAATAGTGAATCTAGCCATGCCCATTTAGACATTTGTATGTGATTGCTTTTCACACTATGACAGCAGAGCTAAAAGTTGCAATAGAGACCAGATACCCTGCAAAGCCTAAAATATTAATTACTGTTTGTAGAAACAGTTTGCCCACCCATGATCTAGATTAGACTTCCAAGTATTGCAAAAGTGTGAATTGTTGTTCACAGAGGTTAAATGATTTTCCCAAGGTCATGATAATTTATTGCTGAGAAAGGGCAGGGACTTTGATTCACACCTTCCACACTGTATCACATGCAGCCTTCTTTTTAAAAATATATAGTTAACCTTGTAACTGAAAAACAGGGGGAAATACAACTTTTCCTGAGATTTCCTGCATTTCCAACGTTAGTTACAAAACACACCATGTAGGAAATCAACACTTAAGATGACTACTGAAACAAGGATTATTACAAAATACATAATTAATTTGGCAGCAAAGATTATTTATACCTTCCCTAAGCAATAGATTTTAAAAATCAATGTTACTTCCAGTTAGGCCGAGTTGTATTAATACTCAATCTACTCTAGTATTTTATTTACAGGTTATTTTTATATATATATATATTCTTAGAGGAAAATGAGAACAATTCCCCAAGATAATTTATCATCTTGCTTTTAAATGAAGAAATAAGTTCTGTTGCTGAAATGTTCTCCACATGTTCCCGGCTGTGTCAGGATAAATAATTGTTTGGTCAAATAGAAGTTGCCTATGGGCCCCTGGCTGAGGAGCTGATTCATGAATTCTCATTAGTAATTACAACTCTAGAACGATCTAGCAGCCTTTTGACATCCTGATCACCTACCTCCTTCCCCAGTCTTCCATCTTGAGAGAGACTGCTATGTCTCCTTCAGGCAACTACAGACCTGTAGGGAGACAGAGGATAAGAACAAGGATTGCAGTAGGCCCTTGTTTATTCTTTCCCAGACAAAAGGAACAGGAAACTTCAAACAAAATTCTCTACTTATCACTCTGTAACTGTATTCCAAATTTCTACTTTCTTTCCTTTGGTGAAAATACTGCTCCTACTCTATTTGAGAAAGGAGAAGGAGCCCTCTGCCATCTTATTCTGAGTCCATCCACACTGCTACAGCTTCTCACACCAGTTAACTCTGCATGGGCCTCTGGTCACTGCGTTTTGACCAGCTTCCTTGGAGTAGCGGTATTACTGCTGCCTGGGCCTCAGTGCAAAGCATGTAGGGGAGACAGCACTACCCTTTACTATCTGCCCCCTTGACGCCCCACACCATTGCAAGCCCTGATGTGACTCACAGGCAGGAAGCAGGGAGGACAATCCATTTACAACCATATACTAGGGGACTTCCCTCACAGTCCAGTGGTTAAGGCTTGCTCTTGCAAGGCAGAGGGTATAGGTTTGATTCCTAGTCAGGGAGCTAAGATCTGACATGCTGCACAGTCAAAAAAAAAAAAACATAAAACAGTAGCAATACTGTAACAAATCCAACAAAGATTCAAAAAAATTGTCCACATCAAAAAAAAAAAATTATTTAACACCCCCACCCCTTACCAAAAACCGTATACTAAAGCTGACTGCTGCCAGAGTCCAAGGACTAAGCTAACTTCAGCACTGTCTCCTCTGTGGACACAAACCATTTCAGAGACCTGCTCCTCATCTTGTCCCACCTCTAAAGAAGATATACTCCTTTGTCAGACAGAAAATAAATTTTCTTATCACTTTAGGAAAATAACTACCAGTACCAACACAAATGGAATCTGTCTGGGGTCTTTTCTCCCTTTCTTATTAGGGAAATGCATAAGCTTAAATAATAAGACAGCATTGGCTGGGGCCTTGGCAAGAAATGCCTAATATCAAATTCCTGAAAGTATCATCAGACCCCATGTAAATAAAGACAAACCAAGTTTAACTCACTGTAGTGAGAGTCAGAGTCTTGGCAATATCTCAAAAGGAAATCTAGAAGTTCTGAGGTCTAGGCAGATCTTTAAAGGCAGGGGAATAAAAAGGATTGGGCAACATTTATGATTCAACAGTTTAGGATTGTTGAATACAGGGAGGTGAAGGTTCTGAAGTGATAAGTAAACTATTGTTTAATAAATGATCTCCTTATATGAGCAGAATGCTATCTCTGATAAATAATTTGCAGGAATTTCTTACAGCCAATAGTAAAATCATTTACTGATTTTGTCTTGTCCTTTCCTGCCCTCCTCTTCCCCCAAAGAAAACAATTAAGTCATGGTAACATAGCTGGTTTCAGTCACTAGGGTGATCTTTAGTACTCATAGTAGCGGAAAAGGCCAGGTGTAGTGCTGACAATCCAAGTTTGTGATTTGGAGGAACCAGAGATCAAATTGCCAACATTCGCTGGATCATGGAAAAAGCAAGAGAGTTCCAGAAAAACATCTATTTCTGCTTTATTGACTATGCCAAAGCCTTTGACTGTGTGGATCACAATAAACTGTGGAAAATTCTGAAAGAGAGGGGAATACCAGAGCACATGACCTGCCTCTTGAGAAACCTGTATGCAGATCAGGAAGCAACAATTAGAACTGGACATGGAACAACAGACTGGTTGCAAATAGGAAAAAGAGTATGTCAAAGGTGTATATTGTCACCCTGCTTATTTAACTTATNCAGAGCACATGACCTGCCTCTTGAGAAACCTGTATGCAGATCAGGAAGCAACAATTAGAACTGGACATGGAACAACAGACTGGTTGCAAATAGGAAAAAGAGTATGTCAAAGGTGTATATTGTCACCCTGCTTATTTAACTTATCTTCAGAGTACATC
This sequence comes from Neotragus pygmaeus, assembly GCA_006410875.1. NCBI lineage: Eukaryota > Metazoa > Chordata > Mammalia > Artiodactyla > Bovidae > Neotragus > Neotragus pygmaeus. Next base: position 145,606 of record SJYV01048237.1, on the reverse strand, counting down.
ATGAGAGATGCTAGGCTGGAGGAAGCACAAGCTGGAATCAAGATTGCCAGGAGAAATATCAATAACCTCAGATATGCAGATGACACCACCCCTAAGGCAGAAAGCAAAGAAGAACTAAAGAGCCTCTTGATGAAAGTAAAAGAGGAGAGTGAAAAAGTTGGCTTAAAGCTCAGCATTCGGAAAATGAAGATCATGGCATCTGGTCCAATCACTTCATGGCAAATAGATGGGAAAACAGTGGAAACAGTGTCAGACTTTATTTTGGGGGTCTCCAAAATCACTGCAGATGGTGACTGCAGCCATGAAATTGAAAGACACTTACTTCTTGGAAAAAAAGTTGTGCCAACCTAGACAGCATATTAAAAAGCAGAGACATTACTTTGCCAACAAAGGTCTGTCTAGTCAAGGCTATGGTTTTTCCAGTGGTCATATATGGATGTGAGAGTTGGACTAGAAAGAAAGCTGAGCACCAGAGAATTGATGCTTTTGAACTGTGGTATTGGAAAAGACTCTTGAGAGTCCCTTGGACTGCAAGGAGATCCAATCAGTCCATCCTAAAGGAGATCAGTCCTGAGTAATCATTGGAAGGACTGATGCTGAAGCTGAAACTCCAAATACTTTGGCCACCTGATGCAAAGAGCTGACTCCTTAGAGAAACCCTGATGCTGGGCAAGATTGAAGGCAGGACAAGAAGGGAATGACAGAGGATGAGATTTTGGATGGCATCACCAACTCAATGAACATGAGCTTGAGCGAGCTGCAGGATTTGGTGATGGACAGGGAAGCTTGGCATGCTACAGTCAATGGGGTTGCAAAGAGTTGGACATGACAGGGTGACTGAACTGAACTGAACCACCCTATATAGCAGAAAGCATAAAGGAACTAATGAACATCATGATGAGGGTGAAAGAGGAGTAGGAAAAAGCTGGCTTTAGATGGGAACAGATTATCTCTTCCTGGGCCCCCAAATCACTGCAGATGGTGATTGCAGACTTGAAATTAAAAGATGCTTGCTCCTTGGAAGAAAAACTATGACAAACCTAGATGGCATATTAAAAAGCAAAGACATCACTTTGCATACAAAGGTCCCTACAGTCAAAGCCATGTTTTTTTTTCTAGTAGTCATGTACAGATGTCAGAGTTGGACCATAAGAAAGGCTGATCTCTGGTTCCTCTGCCTTTTCTAAGTCCAGAATGTACATCTCAAAGTTCTTGGTTCACTTACTGTTGAGGCCTAGCGTGAAGGATTTTCAGCATTACCTTACTAGCTTGTGAAATGAGTGCTTACTGTTTCTCTTCCTTTGGTCTTAATTTTTTTTAATTATGAATTTTGTCTAGGTATTTAATCATTTTCATTAGCAAATTTCTTAGAGCACCTCTGAGACTTTTTTCTCCTTTATCTTGAGTATGTGCATGTTAAATCACTTCAGTCATGTCTGACTCTTTGCGACCCCATGGACTGTAACCCGCCAGGCTCCTCTGTCTATGGAACTTTCCAGGCAAGAATACTGGATTTGATAGCCATGCCCTCCTCCAGGGCATTTTCCCAATTCAGGGATCAGACCCATGTGTCTTATGTCTCCTGCATTACAGGTGGATTCTTTCCCCACTGAGTCACCTGGGAAGCCAGGAGGGTTGTTTACCATTGGCAGCACCTGGGAAGCCCAGTTATCCTGAGTACTTTCTCTAAAAGTGTTTCTAATGTGGATTTATCAACCCAGTAATGTGTGTGCATGCTCAATCTCTTTGGTCATGTCCGACTCCTTGCGACCCTGTGGGCTGTAGCCCACCAGGCTCCACTGTCCATGGGATTCTCCAGGCAAGAACGCTGGAGCGGGTTGCCGTGCCCTACTCCAGGGGATCTTTCCAACCCAGGGAACGAACCCATGTTTCCTGAATCTCCTGCATTGCAGGTGGATTCTTTCCCCACTGAGTCACCTGGGAAGCCCCAACCCAATAATAGTGGTGTTCAGTAGGAAAGTTCTCACATGCAGTACAGGCCAGCATGCGCTCTTTTCTGCCATCTTGAAAGATAAGTAAGAACAGAATTTGAATACATCTTTTTAGAGGTTAATTACTTAGTATGATGGCCTTTCCATTTTCATATTAGCTGTGTCTTGCTTCCTTTTGGAATTAAAAATTCAAAGAAAGCAAGCTGGGACTTAGGTTATTGCAATAAATCTTGCACAGAAAAATAGAAGAAATGGCATTAATGAACATACAATACTTAAATACAGATGATTAAACATTTGGGACAAAGCTAGGGAAGTTCTAGTATATTTTAAACATATTGATATCCTCTTTCATTCCTCAGAGTGTTTCTAAACATATTAGAACAAGTAAGAAAAGTTACAAAATAAAAATTTTAAGTGGATCTTGGCATGTCAAAATGAGAATAAAAAATTAAATGCGTTGGAAATAAGTTTCTCTATATGGTAGATGGTTTTAGTATATCTTAATAAAAGTTCTCTTTATGTTTATTAAAAATGACTCAGTCCAAAAAGTATTTATATCATAGAACTGTTACAAGAAACATTGCTCCTTCTATAACCCTGAAAAGAATTACATAGGTTAAAAAAAATTGCAGATTTTTTAAAAGCACCCTTGTGCCATACTTCTCTTGTTTAGCAACATTTGTTCTGATTTAGCAGTATGATGTAAAGCATTTAGTTGAAACAAGCAGTTAATAGCATAGAAGCAATATCAGGTAAGCCATATGAGCTTGTAATTAAATGTTAATTGTCTTCTGATCCTTAAACTAGATACCTAAACTGAATAGAGCACTATCAGCAAGAGATGCAAATTATATGAATGCTGTATGTACCCCAACACAAGTGGACTGCTAAATATTTTATTTCTTTCCTAAGTGTCACTGAAGAATTCAAATAATTTCCCTCATACTCCAAAAGAGGTAGTTTCAAAATGTTTGTCCTATTATAAATAATCAGAACTTATTTTAAATACAGTTTTCCTGAGTGCCTCATAAAGCTAGCCAGAGATTGCATTTTTGTATATTTTCTTTATGTAGATGAGAACTGGGGCAATATACTTTTATATTTTTGATAATAAAATATCAATAGTCTTCCATTCCAACCTCTTTAACTTATGCATGTTATATTTATGGCAAACTGAACAATTTACTTTTTCCTCTAAATGCCCAGCATTCCCATACCTTTGTATATTTGCTTCCATTGTTAGTACAATGTTTTCTTCCAACATCTATGTCGCCCAACAAATTCTATCTCCTGTCACTAATATTTTACTCTTCTGTGAATATACTGATCCACATAGATAGAAATTAACTTTCCCTTCTTTGAATTTTCACAATGCTTTGATACTACTATTTTTGGCATGAGTCTCATTCTATTGTATGATATAGTTAGCATTTCAGAACTCAAAATTACTTTCATAAACTAAAGAACCTATTGAAAATGAAACTCAACATGTGAAATGCAAAGTATTCCATTTAGTGGGGTGGGAACCCACTAAAACCCAAGAAGTGAATATTGTACATATAATAATAAATAATTATGGGATAGTGAATATGAATGGAAAATAGCCAGACTGTCACATCTGGTTGTACTTTTTTATCTTATAATCAGAGAAGTTGACTAAGAAACACTCATTATATAAAGGAGATCAGAAGGTACAAACTTCTAGTTATAAAATCTCCTAATAATGTATGGCACGGTGTCTNTGAACTCCGGGAGTTGGTGATGGACAGGGAGGCCTGGCGTGCTGCAATTCATAGGGTTGCAAAGAGTCGGACATGACTGAGCAACTGAACTGAGCTGAATTGAACCTTGGAGATGGAAATCCAACCAGTACTATTGCCTGGAATATCCCATGGACAGAGGAACTGAACCTTGGAGATGGAAATCCAACCAGTACTATTGCCTGGAATATCCCATGGACAGAGGAGTCTGGTAGGCTACAGTCTATGGGGTCACAAAGAGTCGGACACAACTGAGAGACTTCACTTCACTAATCTTGTATATGGGCTTCCCTAACTGCTCAGTTGGTAAAGAATCCACCTGCAATGCAGGATGAAAGACTATTTTTTAATTTAGGGAACTTGACCAGGATGCCTGTTCTCACTACTTACAGTCAATAATCTCTTGGATGTTCCAGCTAGTTTAATAAGGCAGTGTAACAATATAGAGAATAGAAAATAATTGATAAATTTGTTTTTATTTTCAAATACCAAGGTCATTTATGCAGAAGAGCCTAAGGAATCTCAAAAAAACTATTGTAACTGGTAAAGGAATTTAGTAAGTAATAATGAAGATGTAGAGAAACTAGAGCCCTCATACAATGAAAATGAAAATGTAAAATGAATCAGTCCCTTTGGAAAATAATTTAGTAATTTATTAAAATGTTAAACATATACTTAACATAAAATCCCAAAATTCCAGAACTAGGTAGTGACCACTTAGGACATATGAAAACATATGTACATATAAAGACTTTCTGCAAATAATTACAATGGTTTAATTGTAATAACTCCCAAATGGAAACTATCTAAATATATATCATCTGGTGAATGAGTAAGCTAGATCCACATAATGAAATACTAATTAGAAATAAAAACTATTGATATATGTATGTATAATATATAATGTATATTTATGATATATAGTGTATTTATATATAAATATACATATATGAGGGTCCAGGAGTCTCCAGCAGAGGTGTGGGTTGGTGGTGGCCCACTGCTTGGTTGGGGGCACTGGGTGTAGCAGTGCATGCATGGGACCTTTTGAAGGAGGTCACAGTTAACTTCATTACCTCCACCATAGTTTGGCCTCAGGTCAAATAACAGGGAGAGAACACAGCCCCATCCATCAACAGAAAACTGGACTAAAGACTTACTGAGCTAGGCCCTGCCCATCAGAACAAGACCCAGATCCCTCTCAGTCTCTCCCATCAGGAAGCTTCCATAAGCCTCTTTTCCTTCTCATCAGAGGGCAGACAGACTGAAAACCCAATCACAGAAAACTAACCAATCTGATCACATGGACCACAGCCTTGGCTAACTAAGTGAAACTATGAGCCATGCCATGTAGGGCCACCCAAATGGATGGGTCATGGTGGAGAGTTCTGACAAAATGTGGTCCACTGGAGAAGGGAATGGCAAACCACTGCAATATTCTTGCCTTGAGAATCCTATTAACAGTATGAAAAGGGAAAAAAATAGGATACTGAAAGATGAACTCCCCAGGTTGGTAGGTGCCCATGTGCTAATAGAGATCAGTGGAGAAATAAATCCAGAAAGAATGAAGAGATGGAGCCAAATCAAAAACAACAGCCAGCTGTGGATGTGACTAGTGATGGAAGTCAAGTCTGATGCTGTAAACAGCGATATTGCATAGGAAACTGGAATGTTAGGTCCATGAATCAAAGCAAATTGGCAAGGGTGAACATCAACATTTTAGGAATCTGCAAACTAAAATGGACTGGAATGGGTGAATTTAACTCAGATGACCATTATATCTACTACTGTGGGCAAGAATCCCTTAGAAGACATGGAGTAGCCCTCATAGTCAACGAAAGAGTCTGAAATGCAGTATTTGGATGCAACCTCAAAAATGACAGAATGATCTCTGTTTGTTTCAAAGGCAAACCATTCAATATCAGGTAATCTAAGTCTATGCCCCAAAAGTAATGCTGAAGAAGCTGAAGTTGAATGGTTCTATGAAAATCTACAAGACGTTCTAGAACTAACACCCCCAAAAGATGTCCTTTTCATTATAGGGGACCAGAATGCAAAAGTAGGAAGTCAAGAAATACCTGGAGAAACAGGCAAATATGGCCTTGGAGTACAGAATGAAGCAGGGCAAAGACTTTAATAGAGTTTTGCCAAGAGAAAGCAATGGTCATAGCAAACACCTTCTTGTGACCACACAAGGGAAGTCATCACAGGATGGTCAATACTGAAATCAGACTGACTATATTCTTTGCAGCCAAAGATGGAGACGCTCTATACAGTCAGCAAAAACAAGACCAGGAGCTGACTATGACTCATATCATGAACTGCTTATTTCCAAATTCAGACTTAAATTGAAGAAAGTGGGGAAAACCACTAGACTATTCAAGTATGACCTAAATCAAATTCCTAATGATTATACAGTGGAAGTGACAAATAGATTCTGGGGATTAGATCTGATAGAGTGCCAAAAGAACTATGGATGGAAGTTTGGAACATTGTACAGGAGGCAGTGATCAAGACAATCCCCATGAAAAAGAAATGCAAAATNTTCCTAATGATTATACAGTGGAAGTGACAAATAGATTCTGGGGATTAGATCTGATAGAGTGCCAAAAGAACTATGGATGGAAGTTTGGAACATTGTACAGGAGGCAGTGATCAAGACAATCCCCATGAAAAAGAAATGCAAAATAGCAAAATGGCTGACTGAGGAGCCTTTACAAATAGCTGTGAAAAGGAGAGAAGCAGAAGGAAAATAAGGAAAGGTAAAATATACACATCTGAATGCAGAGTTCCAAAGACTAGCAAGGAGAGATAAGAAAGCTTTCTTCAGTGATCAATGAAAAGAAATAGAGGAAAGCAACAGAATGGGAAAGACTAGAGATCTCTTTAAGAAAATTAGAGATACAAAGGGAACATTTCATGCAAANACAAAGGCAATCTTAACGATCTCATTTTCACTTAATTACTTCTTTAACGACCCTATCTCCAAAAAGTCATGTTTTGAGCTATTGGGAGTTGGGACATAAGAATTTGGGGATGGGCTCACAGTTTTGAATAACACTTTCTTATTCACCTTGATGTCTAACAGTCCAGGCTTGTTGGAAAGTTAGAAATTATTCATGGTGTGGTCATATGATGGTGTAATCATGTAAATGAACCACAAGATTTTGAGTACCAAAATCTGGACAATCTCTGGTCTAGTTACTTTTCACTTAAAGTTTTTGGCATTAAAAAGAGCCAGTGAGTAATGTCCTTACGAGGGTAGCACATATGGTTAGTCTTCATTGTGATTTGGGAAAGCTTATGGATAGGAGGTGTTCAAAAGGATATGGTTGAGATGTTTGACAAGATATAATGAGTGTGAATTATGGAGCAACTTTGGAAGTCTGTGTGGTCAGAGAGGCCAATGAAGTTCCTAATGAGAAAGTTAATGGATTTTTCTAGTAAAAAAACAAAATAGATGGTAGAAAGCAATGCCGTTATTTTTTAAATTATTCATTCTCTCGTTCATTCAACAAGCCTTTCTTTACTCTTGTGTATGCTGGACATTGAAGTAGACCCTGAACACAGAAAGAACAATAAAACGTGGCCTCTCTCTTTTTTACTCTCTATGTGGGAGAGAAAGACATATCCAGCAGAAATTATAATACCATGTGGTAATGGGAGGGATAGAATAGGAACATAGAGAAAAGAAAGCCAAACCACAGTAGAGCTCCGAGGGCAGGGTTGCAGCAAATGAATTATGGATTGAATCCTTCTGGTGAAGAGGATGAACAGGACTAGGAGAGAGGATTGCAATATGAACAAAGGTACAAAACTGAGAAACAATGTGACGTATGAAGGGAAATAGGAAGCAGTGATTCAGTGAAGCTCAGTCATAGTCAGAAGCATTGAATGTACTGTTTGTGGCACTACATGTACCAAGAGTTGGTGTTGACACTTGTGTATAAACAGTGGTCATATTATTTATGTAGTGATTCTCTCTAATGAAGTGCTGCCTAGAAGTTCTCTGATTCACTCCTAGGGAATAATCAAATGCATGTTGGTATGGTAAATCTATATCAAGGTCTCAGGAAGATGTATGATATTATAGTCTAAAGTAATCATATTTGGACTTAGATTATTACAAATAACCAGACATACTTTCATATATTCTTGCCTTCATTCACGTGCTCAGGCAGTCCTATTAAGTCTCCACTAAGTCTGAAGAGGCAAGAAGCTACTAAGCCAGGGCTACAGGAGGATGCAGAAGACATTATTATTTCTTCCTCAATTTTTAAATTAGTTTGTGCCTACCTGAAAACTATAAGAACAAAGTTTAAGTTTTAATGGATGAGGGCATAGTAATGCAATGTGTATTTTATTTATGTATTCCAATTATGAATAAATAAGAAGTGATTTGAAGGAATTTGAATCAGTTGAAGTTTTATGGTTGTAGGAAGTAAAGATAGTCCCATGTCTTTAAGAGAGTGACTAATACAGAGAGACACCAGGGAAATAGCCTGTGCTAAGGTGTGGAGATGGGAATAGACCAGCAATGATTAGGAAAAGGTAAGGAAACAGATGAGCTTTTTATAAGAAAGATAGAACTAGCTATGGTATTTGTTCTTGTCCTTAGTTGTCAATTCAGTTCATCTATATTTCTTTTGGTAAAAAGAAAATCAAATAATTCCTCAGTCTAGCAAAAGAACCCTGAGATCTCAGCTGGGTCTCTTCTAGGATTGTTAGCTGAGGTTGCAAGAAATGAATGCCTTTTATAAGAAAGGATCTTTATTTTTTTTTTAAGTCTTTCTCAGTGTCCCTTATTTCAGTTTTACATTTATTATTTATTTTGGGGGGCTGTGCTGGTCTCAGTTGCAGCATGCAGGATCTAGTTCCCTGACCAGGGATCAAATCCAGGTCCCTGCATTGGGAGCACAGAGTCTCAGCCACTGGAGCACCAGGAAAGTCCCTGGACATTTTAAATTTTATAATGCAGCACCTCTAGAAATCAGATTCTACTCTCTCAAGAGGTTGCTTTTACTGTTTATTTAGTTGTTGATCGTTTGCTTAGTGACTGTCCTAAATAATTTGTCAAGTTTGTGTTCTTTGTCATGAATGAAGTTCTGTCGTTAGCTGAGTGATCAGCTAGTGATTGGACAGATCAAAGTTATGACCCTGAAATAAATATTTAAAGCCGTTAATTCCCCTATAAAGATGTAGTTTGTGTATTCCTTAGGTGTTTTTCATTATCTGTTTTCCATTTCCTTATGTATAGTTTTATTTTTTTTTTACCTCTGCCAAAGGTTGAATATCTATTACTTCATTGAAAAGGTCACAATTATGTGGACAATATTAAGAACTATATTATCAACCTGAAGCTCGGCAGGTTTCTATCAAGCTGGTGAGAGTTTAATGGACATGGTGAGGAAGAGTCAAAAAATGATCCACACCTGTGTGTCTGGTTTCAGTAGAGATATATGAGTCAATGAATGAGCAGACAAATATTGAAAATTATATAATGATTCAAAGCAATATAGTACTGTTAAGTTTCATATATCATGGGTAATGTGTCATTGTAGTTAGGTGGAAATAAGTAAGTACTGAGAGCTGGGGTGTTGAGAAAGTTTTCATGGAGGAAGTAGCATTTGAGCTGAATTTATAAGGAGAGGTTGGATTTAATTTAACCATTTTTAAATTTTATTGTTGAAGCATAGTTGCTTTACAATGTGGTGACTTTCTGCTGTCCAGAAAAGTGAGCCAGCCATATGTATACACAGATCCCCTTTCTTTTGGATCTACTTCCTACTCACCACTGCATCCCACCCCACAAGGTCATCACCAAGCACTGAGAAGAGCTCCCTGGGCTGTACAGCAGTTTCTCACTAGTTATCTATTTTACACACAGTGTAGCATGTACATTAATGCTACTCTCTCAGTTTGTCTCATCTTCTTCCCCTCTGTGTCCACATGTCTGTCTTCTGTCTATGAGGTTAGAAAGTCATGAGAGGAGACACAGTAAACAAGGCATGTAGGAAAAAAAGATTCTCATGGACAATGGGAATAATATTTTTGCCACTGAACCAATTTCTTAAAAAATTAAAATTATGTTTTAATTTTAAATGATGCTTCCTTTCTGCCTTCGACTTCAGTAAAGCTATTACTTCAGGGAAAAAGAGGGTGAAAGTGAAAGTGTTAGTTGCTCAGTTGTGTCCAACTCTTTGTGACCCCATGGACTATAGCCTGCCAGGCTCCTTTGTCCATGGAATTCTCCAGGCAAGAATATTGGAATGGGTGGCCATTCCCTTCTCCAGGGGATCTTCCCACCCAGGGATTGAGCCTAGGTCTCCTGTATTATAGGCAGATTCTTTACCAGGGAAAAAGAGGTGCCACCTAAAAGAAAGGAGTAATTTACTGATTACCTTTATGTTTCAAAGCTAACTTCTTTGAGGTAAAGGAATACAGTTTAAAGCAAGATCTGTGAAGAAAGAAAGTTATCTTCTCAATTCCGAAAACTCCCCCTTTGCATCTTCAGAGCAAAGCTCTTCAGAGATTTAATCATGGATTTTATTCATTGTGGAAAATGAGATGTAGAAAAAGTCCCCAGCTGATCGAATAAAAGGGAAAAAAACCCCGCAGAGTCCTGGATAAAGGGAAAAATACAAAGAAAGACCAAGAGGTGAGAGATGAATGCCCTGGCTCACCCCTCAGGATGTGTAGGTTGTAGAAACATGCAGAAGGATTAGGGCTAGAGAAAAATGTGACAGAATCTTTACACAGATCCTTAGACTAGTTAATGTAAAAATCGGAGTGCTGTTGGACTAGATTTTTCTTTTACATTCATACAGTACAAAGCTCCATAAAATAAAACATGGAGATGAGAGACCAGCAAGACAGGCCTAGGTGAGGACTTCCGATTCTCCCTGAGCCTAGGTTAGGTGGGGGAGACCTGGCAACCCAAACTTGTTTTGTGCAGGATACAAGGGAAGGAGGGTGAGTAGCTGACAGTAGAGAATGATGGGGCTGCCATAGTGAGGAGCAGTGGGACTCTACAGCAGAGGATGTGATGTCCCAGTCTAGGCTGAGCCAAAGTAGGCTGAGGGCGGGACCCAGAGGATCCCAGAGGAAAGGTGGAGCTGGATCGAGGTGGAGAGATGATCGCCAGACTCCAGACCATATTGAGAACAGGAGAGTAGTCTTCTCAGAGTCCAGTGAAGGAGACCATAAGGATTTGCACAAAAAGTAGCTGCCTGCCAGCCATTGTCCAGAGGATACATGGATTGGGTTGGCCGGCCAACCCTATCTGTAGGATGTAGGTTCTTCTGTAAGATGTTACAGAGTAACACCTGAATGAACTTTGTGGCCAATCCAGTACTTCCTCTCATATGCCATGCTGCCTTAGGTGGCCAGGGAAAGAAGTAAACTTCAAAGAAGAGAAAGAGTCTTTGTTGGGAATTTTGAACATAAATTTGAGTGTTTCTATGTTAAAAAGAGATTAAGATGATTGAAAGCAAAAGTTTAAGCTAAAAGAGACTGATACCTTTAAAAGGCAAATTTATGGTTATTATTCTTATTTTGTTTTATTTTGTTTTCCCTATGACTCAAAAGGATGGAGGTTCAGATCACTTATAGAAAACAAAGATTCTCCATTTTTACTCATCTTAATTGTAGTTAGTTTTGGAGCCAGTCTGCATGTGTTTTGGAGCCTATGAATAAACCAAGCCTCCTAAAGTGGGGTGTTTGTGTTAGGAAATAGTGATCCATAGAGTTAGAAAAATATAAATATTTGTCTGGATGTGGGAACACCAATATATTGAAGTTGGATCTGAAAATATATTCAGTATATTTTATATGAAAAAGTGCTCTAATTTCAAAAGTTCCAGATGAACCCCAGAAGAAATGTTGGATGAATTTTTCTTTGGCTCTGATTTTATCTAAGTCATGGCTATAGTCCATCTGGAATTCTGAGCTAAGACTGTGTGGATTATCATGGGTCATGTGTTGCTTTAGTTACTCCAGCCGTGTGTGTATGTAACTTTGCCTGTGCCTCTGTGTGTGTGTGTGTGTGTGTGTGTGTATGCATGCATAAGTGCATATTGCGCATCTTCTGTGAAAAGCTGCCGTAGACTTTCTTCCATTTTTTGGTCAGAATGAATTCATAAAAACCACATACTGGATCTGAGACTCACAAAGTGGATCATATTTTTCCTACCCAAATGATATTGTAATTTTGGTTTGAATTTAAGACATGGCCTCAAATAAATCATAGCTGTAATCAACACCACAAGTGCAAAGGGAAAAATTCAGTTACTACAAATCTTTAAAATTAAATCATAATGTTATAAACTGTGGATAAACTTACTATATAAAATGATTGTAAGTGGGACTCCAATATTCAGTAAACTGTATATACTAACTCTACTGAGAGTTTTGGTTTATCATATATTTGATCAACTGTAAAATTATGATAACTTAATTTTAATTCATACTTTTACTTGACATTTTGAAACTAGGAAGAGGCTTTAAAGAAAAAATTGAATGACCAGGTATTTTAAAATAAGGTAGTCAGAAATTTTAACTGTCTTTTATATATTTTGATAAATCTCAACTAATCTTCAATTTGAAGATCAATTTTACTTAATGTGAAGCCACCTACTAAAGTAATTCTTTAAGACTTCATTAAAAACTATATTCTAAGTAATTTAGAGAAAATTTTAAAATGGTTTGCATGTTGCATTTGTTGTCTATAACTTTCTAACAGGTTGCTATACACTTAACATATTAAAACAACACAGATCTATCCCTTTAATTTCTTTGGATCAGGAACCTAGACACAGCTCAACTGTGTCTTATACCTCAGGGTTTCTCATGAGGCTGTAATCAAGGTATCAGTCAGGGTTCTGAGGTCTCCTCTGAAATTCAGCTTGGGAAGGATCTTCCTCCAAGCTCACCCAATTGTTGACAGAAATCAGTTCCTCAAGGGTTGTTGGACTGAGGGCCTCAGTTCCTAAGTTCCCATTGACCAGAAGTCATCCCCAGTTCTTGTTATATGGGCCTTCAAAGACAGCAACTTGTTTCATCAAAATGTGCAAAAAAGCAACAGAGAAAGCATGCTAGCAAGATGGAAGCGACAGTTTTTCATAACCTAACCACGGAAGTGATGTCCAATCAACTTAGCTGCATCTACTGGTTAGAAGTCGCGATGCCACGTTCTACTCATCTTCAACAGGAGAGGATGCTACAAGGGCATGAGCAAGAGACAGTAGGGATCATGGATATCTTAGAGTCATCTGGACACAGACATGTTCCACATGCTGATCTTTATGTATCTGTTTCTCTTGCTCTCTTTCTCACTTATAGTGCTCTTGGAGGGAAAGAGCTCACAGTATGCTGAGTGGAAAAGGGACCAGAACACTGCTTTTTGTGTTGCTGATAGAGCTGAGTCGTAGGTTGATGATAGTATAGTTATAAGCTTGATGTCTTCATGTTATTGAGAGACATTGTTACCAATGGCCATAAGGGAGCTGAATTTCAAGGCAGTATCTTTGCTTTACTAATCACGGTGTTGAGTGAGATGCAAACAGAAGTGTCAGTTCAACTGTTATTTCAGAAGGACTGCAGATGAGACTCTTGTTAGAAAGGAGTGCGGATCAAAAAAGAAGGTGGGTTATAAAATATGGAGCAGTCATCGAGACAAAACTTAATGAAATGTATGTCTAAGAATTTCAAAGGTGTTTGGGGGAAAGTTTTGATGCACAAAGTTCAATTTAACTATCTCTTGTGTGTGTTAAGTTGCTTTAGTCATGTCTGACTCTGCAGTCCCATGGAATGTAGCCTCTCAAGCTCCTCTGTCCATGGGATTCTCCAAGCAGGAATATTGGAGTAGATTGCCATGACCTTCTCCAGGGGATCTTTCCAACCCAGGGATCAAATCTGTGTCTCTTATGTCTCCTGCATTAGCAAGTGGGTTCTTTACCACTGGAGCCATTTGGGAAGCCCCATCTCTTCCATAGTCTCATGAGATTTCAAGTAAAAAATGTCTGTTAGTTAGATATCATTTAAAGAGAGGGTGTGTGTGAGATTCTGAGATTAGTGTCAAGATAAAGGCTGAGCAGCCCTTGCTGACCACTGTTGTATAACATAGACTTAATTGGAAGCATAGTGTGAACAGGGTATTGTGTTCTGATTGTGTTCTGATTGGGAAAACATGGCTTTGTTCCAGTCCTGGCTGTGTGACTTGATCTGACTAAACTCGGACCCAAATGTCAGATCTCATCAGCTGAACATGGCTTACGCTGTTTGGCCTATACTTTACATTCTTTCAAAAACTGCTCTATCTCCAGCCAGTACCCTACTTTCTGTATCTTTCTCTCTTATTCCTGTACGGTACCTGCCTATAATGCAGGTAAATAGGGGATAAAACAAACCTTCGAGCAGAGATTCTCAGCCTCAGCACCATTGATATCTTGGGCTGGACAATTCTCTGTGGTGAGGAGCTAGGCTGTGCCAATTAAATTTCAATGGTATCTAACACACACCCTCCTTTCAGTTATGACAACGAAAAATATCCAGATATTGTCCCATGTCTTCCTGTAGTAGAGGAAGGAATAAATTACCCAGGGTTGAGAGCTACTACCTTAGAAGTTTTTTGTGTGGAGCAGAATGATGTGTTACATCTCAAAGCACCTATAAGAGTAATTAAAATGTAATAGGGACTCAATAAATGATGGTTTTCCTGTAACATTTGGCATTGGAGAGTAGTATCTTATATAACTTGACGTAAGTTTTCTGAGACACAGAAGGCAAGGGTGTGTGTATGTGTGTGTTACTCACTCAGTTGTGTTGGACTCCTTGTGACCCCATGGACTGTAGCCCACCAAGCACTTCTGTCCATAGGATATTCCAGGCAAGAATACTGGAATGGGTTGCCATGCCCTTTTCCAGGGGATCTGCCTGACCCAGGGATGGAACCCAGATCTCCTGCACTGCAGGTGGACTCTTTGCCATCTGAGCCACCAGGCAAGTCCAGAAGGCAAATAACCCTGTATGTAATAATTTATATAGTCACTAATTTGAAAAAGTCATTTGTTACAGATATTTGTGTGTGTACATAAAAGCTGACCCTCACCTGTAAAGTCAGACCAATGGAGCTTCAGTTGCAGTCCTCTTCCATTAATATTTTGTGCTCTGGGGAAGTCCTTCATACTTTCTAAGGGGCTTTATTTGTAGCACACCTTATAAATAAAATGGAGTAACAGTGACATGTATATCATGGTGTTGAATGATTCAGTCATTCATTCATTCAGTGTATACCTATTGAGCATCCATTAATATTATGTTTCAGGTGTAGGAAATGTGAGAAATTTTCTGCCATGTTGAGAATTCATTAGTGTGGAATCAAATGATGAACAAATAAATGTAAAGTGTAATAATTCCAGGATGTAACCATCATTCTGAAGATAAAGGAGAACATGGATAAAGAGTAATAGAAGATGCTGTCTTAGAGTAGTCAAAGAAATCCCCTCTTAGAAGGCAGTCTTTGAGCAAAGACTTGAACGAAGGGAGAGAAGCACAGTACGGTCATATTAGGTGCAAGGGCACCCCAGGGAGAAGATATAGCAGGTACAGAGTCCTGAAGATATTTATAGTCTTGGATAGTTCATGGCACAGGAAGAGGCTTGGGTTGCTATATAGGTAAGTATATTGCATAATCAGTTCATCACACTTTTAGAGTACACACACACACACACACACACACACGTGCGTATATATACATTATCACCAAATACTCTTTCGTAAGGGCTTCCCTGCTGGCTCAGTGGTAAAGCATTCACCTGCAAATGTAGGAGACACAGGTTCAATCCTTGGGTCTGGAAGATCCCCTGCAGAAAGAAAAAGCAACCCCTTCCATTCTTGCTTGGGAAATTCCATGGAGAGAGGAGCCTGGCAGGCTACAGCCCATGGGGCCACAAAGAATCAGACACGACTTAGTGACTAAACAACAACTCTTCTTTTAAGACATTCAAAAATTTATATAACGTAGAAAGTGAGATGAGGTTCTTAGGCAGTATCATGTGGCATGACGTTATTAAAGAACAGTTCCAGCTATCCACGGAAATGGATAGCGGCAACTATCCAAGGAGGCAACTATCCAAGGAAATGGAACAAGTTGAAAATAATCTTGTAGAATTTAATGTGAGGTGGCAATGTCGTGTGACTTGAAGTGTAAGGGATGAGAACAGCATGTGAATTCCAAGAAAGCAGTGCAGAACAGAAAGAGGATTTACAATGTGTCAGACAGGGTGGCAACATCCTGTGGCGTGTGGCTTGCATCTCAGTGATGGGAAAGGTATGTCCTGTGCCTGCCTCTAGCCTGCGGCACACCACAGGGAGGACAAGTTGGCAGCCACAGCCACAGCCCATCAGCAGCAGTTTCAGTGTATGACCAGCCACCACAATCTTCTTTACTTATTTTTCCAAAAATGTGATTCTTTTTTTCCTTATCCCAAAGGGCTATATGTAAAACAGAAATAAAGGAAGGTTGAAGGGGAGAGGATAGGAGGCAGTTATGAGACTTAACGTCTTTTCTAGACTAACTATTGGATTTTTGGGCTTCCCTGATGGTAAAGAAACCGCCTGCAATGCAAGAGATGCAGGAGACTTAGGTTCGATTCCTGGGTTGGGAAGATCCCCTGGAGGAGTAAATGGCAACCCACTCTAATATTCTTGCCTGGAGAATCAGTTGACAGAGGAGCCTGGCAGGCTAAAGTCCATGGGGTAACACAAGTGTCAGATGCAATTGAGTGACTGAGCGCATATTGGATTTAGGATCCCAACAAATATAAAAGCATAATAAAATACTTGTTTATGTTTTATTTTTACTTTGTAACATGCATTTAGTTGGTTAAAATTTGCTTCACTGAGAATATTGCATGATGAGTTGAAAATCTCAGTATCAACAACACGAGGTTCAGCGGAGTGTAGCTAAGTACAAAGGAAATAAAATGGAAGACCCTTGAAGCAAAAGAAGTCTACTATGTGGAGGGTCTAGTGAAGGAAATGTGTTAGTTGCACAGTTGTGTCTGACTCTTTGCAACCCCTTGGACTGTAGTCTTTCAGGCTCCTCTGTCCATGGAATTCTCCAGGCAAGAGGAAAGGAAGTGAAGGAAGGGTACTATCAAAACTTGAGACTTAAGCAAAAATAAAGATAGAAACAAGAAAGAGGAAAGGAGGGGTGGTGATGGGAGACTTGTTAGATTTGAAATCCAAGAAAGAGGTAAACGAATTCTGAGTTGACTCACTAACCTCATATCAATTTAGTTTTTTATATTTGTGTCATGTGTATGAAGTCACCTGGCTTCAGGCAGAATTATCTTTACTAAAGACAAGTGTGTTGCTGTTGTTTAGCTGCTAACTTGTGACCGACTCTTTTGCGGCCCCCTGGACTATAACCCTCCAGGCTCCTCTGTCTGTGGGATTTCCCAGGCAGGATTACGAGTGTGAGTTGCTATTTCCTTCTCCAGGGGATCTTCCTTCCAGACCCCAAGATCAAACCTACATCTTCAGCACTGGCAGGCAGTGAGCTACCAGGGAAACCAAAGACAAGCCTAGAGACTGGATGAAGAAGCTGCTAGGAGGACTTCCTTTGTAGTCCAGTGGTAAAGAAATTGCCTTCCAATGTAGGGGACTTGGGTTCCATCCCTGGTCCAGGAACCACCATCCCACATGTTTTGGGGCAACTGGGCCCACACACCACAACGAGAGATCCTGAGGCTACAACTAGAGAAGGCTGTGTGTCACAATGAAGACCTAGTGCAGCCCAAAAAAATTTTTTTTAATTTTTTTAAAACTTAAAAAACTGCTACCACACTCTCTCTAAAGGGCTTATTTTGAGTTAGAAAATTATGTAATTAATGCAGGGGCACTTATCAAAATGAACTCAATTAATATTTGTAGTCTAGATCAAGAATAAAAATATCATCTGGTATGGTATAGCATGTAATTATTAGGTTTATGGCCAAAGTTCATTAGCAAGCAACAAATTGATACAGTGCTCATAGGAACTTCTCAACATAGGACCTTATTTATTTAACATAGAGTCTGTTGGAACATAAAAATTATATTAAATAGTGTTCATAATTAGTTTAGAAACAAAATAATAAGTCTGAGCCTGATATATCACCTGCAGTGGCTGAAATCATGCTACTGTAACGTAATGGTACCTAATAGGGTAAGTAGTCCTTCCATAACTAAACTATTTTGATGAGAAATGCTTTCTCATTATTGAGAGAGATAACTTGTATGAATGCTTTAGGCAGAGGCACACCCCAGGGGAATTAAAATTAAATACACTTTTAAATGGTGGTTAAAATGATGAGCTCTGCAAGATTTTGTGTGATTTTCATATTTGAAAAAATTACATATTTTACCCATCATCCTACAAAAATTAATAATTTATCTAATCCCAGCCTTTTAGATTAACCAGCCTTCCTTGCTTTGCCCATGTCTATACTGTTAACACTGTGCCTGAGTTGCCTCATTTCTTTTTTAGTCAGTGTTGCTGTTATTGTCATTTTTAATTTCCAGGCCTAATTTTTATTTTATTAAAAATTTATTTTTAATTTTTTGTCTGCACTGAGCAGCATGCGGGATCTTAGTTCCCCAGGGATATAACCCACACCCCCTCTAGTGGAAACAGAGCCCTAACCACTGGACCACCAGGGAAGTCCCTGACTCATTTCTATTTCCAGTTCTATTCCTCAACATCTCTAGTTAGCTCTGCTGATCTGTTAAAGGCCTCCCCCTGCATGCATGAATGTGTGTGTGCTCAGTCATGTCGGACTCTTTGCGGCTTCACGGACTATAACCTGCTAGGTTCCTCTGGCATGGGATTCTCCCGGCAAAAATACTGGAGTGGGTTGCCATTTCCTCCTCCAGAGGATCTTCCCGACACAGGAATCAAACCTACTTCTCTTGCATCTCCTGAATTGGCAGGCAGATTGTTTACCACTAGCACCACCCCCCACCCCTCAAATCTGATTGTTGATGGTCCTCCTCAGACACTGTGTCTATAGTTCTGTGTTGATCACGAGGTGTCCTTACTTCTCTTAGAGCTGTGACCAAGCTTTCAGGCATACCAGACCAGTCCGCTTATCTAACCCTGCCTGACATCAGTGCACATGCCTGGAATTTCAGTCATTTTTAAAATAAAGAGAATTGTTTGCAACCTCTATCTGCCAGCCCTTTAGAGGGTGACAAAAGTTGCAGGAAAAAGTCAGTTTTTTTGTGTGTGAATAAGGTTAATGTCTTGAATTTGTGATACGTGCAAACCAAAGAAAATAACAGATGTACTCTGATGCACAAATCAGACTTTGAGTAGCATTGGGGTTTAAATTTGTTGGAAACACTAGTATTTTCTTCCAGACTAGAAAGAGAAAACCACTCCCAGATGTCTTCATTTTTCTGACTAACAGAGAAGCTTTCACAATTTATGTAATGATGGGTTCAATTAACACAAGTCTTGTGATTCATTTGCAATCTAAGTGAACAAGTTTCAGCCCCTAAATTTTTACAAATGTTTGTGGTTATTGTGTATTTGGCTGTTGATGGTCAGAGAAATTAAACAGGAACTGGTAGCTAACAAAAATATCTCAGGAAGTTTCTTGCACTTTTCAGTTAACAATAGAAGATAAAAAAGATATGTAATTTTAAGTTTACACAAACATTTTCCCTAACTTAACCCTGGCCAAATCACTTTGTTTATTGATCTCATATAATCAAGTAAAATAAACAGTCTATAACTTACTCTTTTATTAAAATGGGAAAATTCATCACAGCATTTAAATTCCATGGCATTTTTTTAATGGGATACTAACATAATTATTTTTAAAGTTGTGTGCATGCTCAGTCGCTCAGTCATGTCCAACTCTTTGCGATCCCATGGCATGTAGCCTACCAGGCTCCTCTGTCCATGGAATTTCCCAGGCAAGAATACTGGAGTGGGTTGCCATTTCCTCCTCCAGGGGAATCTTCCCCACCCAGGGATCAAACCCGCATCTCCTACATTTAGCAGGCGTGGGTTCTTTACTACTGAGCCACCTGGGAAGCCCACCCAGGTCTCCCGCATTGTAGACAGATGGTTTACTGTCTGAGCCACCAGGGAAGTCCCCTTTTAAACTTAGGTTATTCTAATAAAAGTTCCAGCATATAGTTTTTTATATCTCCCATTTTGTTCTTATTAATTGTGAATTTGGTTAAGCTGTACTGCTCTGATATCCTGAGAAAGAATACT
Source organism: Neotragus pygmaeus (assembly GCA_006410875.1). Taxonomy (NCBI): domain Eukaryota; kingdom Metazoa; phylum Chordata; class Mammalia; order Artiodactyla; family Bovidae; genus Neotragus; species Neotragus pygmaeus. Next base: position 125,624 of record SJYV01048237.1, on the reverse strand, counting down.
GAACTCATACTGGAGCATGCATGTAGAAACACAGAACCAATAAAAGCATGGCCTCAACATCCTTCTTCCACTTTTCAACCAGAATTTGTCCCAGAAAAGTGAATTATGTTTTGCTCGTAATTCTTTCTTTCCTTTTAAGGAAATAGTGTAGCCATCTATACTATAACAAAAAAAGTATTCGTAAATATTTCATTAAAACGTGTCTAATTTCTTATATGTTTTCTTAACATTTGTTTTATTTTTAATAATTCACTCAGAATATATAACATCTGTTTGAAATATTTGACCAAATCAACTCTATCGATGTAAATCAACATACCAGGGGAAACTGCCATATAATTCTTGTATATCCCATCACTGAATCACTGTGAAGAGACTTATGTTTGGAAAGTTTTTAATTTTTGTTCTAAAGTTCCTAGAAACAGATGTGAAAATTCACTCATATCCCACATTGTCTAGTTCAAGCAGCTGTAAATTATTTCATGGATTACACATGAATGAAATGAAAGTCTTAGGATTATTTCATCTAGGCAGCTGTTACTTCCTTAAATTAAATGAAAACAATTCTTTGCTTGATTAATTCTTGGTTATTTGGATTGCAAGAAGATAAAGTGTGCATGTCTTTAGTCATAAATTAGTTCGTTTTTCTCGAGAGTCACCCTGTGACTCAAAAGATGCATGAAAAGTTATGTGTGTGCTAAGTCACTGCAATCGTGTCCAACCCGTTTCAACTCTAAACTGTATCACTCCAGGCTCCTTTGTCCATGAAATTCTCAAAGCAAGAATACTGGAGTGGGTTGCCATGCCCTCTTGCAGGTAATCTTCCCCGCCTAGGGACCTATCTCCTGGGATCAAACCTGCACTGGCAGGCGGGTTCTTTACCACTAGCACCCCCTGGCTATCTTTAAAAATAAATGACCGCTTTTGGGCTTTCTAATGTGAAAAATAATAAGTATGCTGGTGGTTCTGTCACTAAGTCGTATCAGACTCTGCAATCCCATGGACTGCAGCACACCAGGCTCCCCTGTCCTCCACTATCTTCTAGAATTTGCTCAAATTCATGTCCATTGAGTCAGTGATGTTATCTAACCATCTCATCCTCTGCCACCGCCTTCTTATTTTACATTCTTTTAAAATCTAACATTCATACCATGCACATATTTCACTTGTAAGAAAGTTAAAGAAGTGATAATTTAAAGTGAAAGTTAAAGCAGTGATAAGAAGTATCACTGCTTGATTTCAACTGCTGTGTTGGTAATTCTGTCAAGTTTCTCAGCCATATGGTCTGTAGCTTCTTTCCACACTCCATAGCTCCAGACTTGCCCTTCTAACTGCCTACTAAGTATCCATACAGATGTCTTGAGGATAACTCCACCTCAGCAAGTGTGAAACCAAAGATACACTCTCTTCCTATATTCCCTAAAAGTGGTAATATGGAAAAACCTGCAAGGATTTCATGTGTAATCATTCACTGCTGCTGCTAAGTTGCTTCAGTCGTGTCCGACTCTGTGTGACCCCATAGACGGCAGCCCACCAGGCTCCACCGTCCCTGGGATTCTCCAGGCAAGAACACTGGAGTGGGTTGCCATTTCCTTCTCCAATGCATGAAAGTGAAAAGTGAAAATGAAGTCACTGAGTCGTGTCCAACTCTCAGCGACCCCATGGACTGCAGCCTACCAGGCTCCTCCGTCGTGGGATTTTCCAGGCAAGAGTATGGGAGTGAGGTGCCATTGCCTTCTACAATCTGTCAAATCTTTCTCTAAAATTACCTTCTGATACATTTCTCTCTCTTGCTACTTCTTTGCCCTGGGCCCTCAGCAGCTAATACACACACTATGAAGGGTGCAGGCTTCTTCCTTCCTTGTCTCCTTATTTCCAGTTTCACTTTGCCACACGGCTGTGGGCAAGTGCAACAGATGTATTCCTTCAAAATCCAAATTTCCAAAAGCCAATTCCACATAAGGATCAATTTGTTAAATAGTCAATTAACCAAGTTTGTCAAATTATACAAAAATCTTCTCTTGAAACTGGTGCTTTGAGTAATGTCTCAGGGGTGCTCAGGACTGTCATTTGCAGAAAAAAAAAAAGTCTAGTAGTCAGTAAATATCAGTAAATGCCCACCCTGTATTAGACAGACTTTTAAGAAAGTGAGATTATGATAGTAAAGAAGAAAGACTTAATTCCTATCTTGAGTTGTCAGGAAAGCAATTTTATAAATTTAGGAAATTGTTTCAGTAAGTACAGCCACAGTTATCTCTATAAAACACAGATTTGATGACTCTGTCTCCTTTCATCATCTGAGATTGAACTCTTTTTCAGTATTACCTGACCCTGTGCATCTCAGGTTGTGGTCATATAGCTGCATAACTTTCCCTAAAGCATGGTGTCCCTTCAAATTTCTGCTTTTTCATGTTCTTACACCCCTCTGAAGACTCCTTCACCACCTGATCTGGCTTGTATATTTTTACTCAACTGTTACCTAATTATTCAACTTCCTAATAATTCCTTTATCTTTCAGTTTTCAGTTAGAAAGCTGAAGCTAATCTACATGATTAAAATGAAATAATGCCAAGTGCTTTCAGATAATTACTGGAAGTTTTGTGGATTTGTTTTTATCTTCAGTTAGTTGATTTTTCATGTGTTTTCTATAAATATAAGACATTTATTTTTGTTTTTTTTTCTGAGATAGAGCTGATCACATTACATTATTAGTTATCTAATTTCTTAACTAAACATTAACAGTCACTACATAGTTTGATTTCAGAGTATCAAAATAAAACAAGTATAATTCTCATCAGGTTATTTTCTTATAATCTTTATTACTGTTACCTTAAAAATTGTGAGATTCCTTGATGAAAAAAGTATTGCTGGTTGCTTCAAAGAAATTTCTAGTTGGCTAAAGTCTCTCCTCCATATACTGACTTTGGGAACTCTAATATCTTGTCTGAAGGACAAACCTTTAGATATTTGAAGGTTGCCATTTGTGGAAACATGCATTTAGCTTGAGGAGCATATTTGGTTTTCTCTGCTTGGTTCTTAGTTGGGCAAAAATCTGTAATCTGGCTTCTATTAACCAAGTCCTGAATGTTTGAGGCTAACTGCTTCAGAGTTTGTGATTTGGCTTCACTGATTATTTCCATCAGAGGTAGTGGGTCAGTGTTCTGATGTCGGATATGATCTTTCATTGTCTTTTTCTGTATTCAGCCTCTCAGTCCCTTCATTTAGTCATTCTCTCCCTTGCAAGAAGTTGGCCAAAAAACAAGACTCAAGATCCAAGTCTTTACTGCTTCATGATGTTCACTTGTTTTCATAGTCAATCTTTTCAATGTTGTATTTTCATGGTGAGCATCTGATGAGAGAGTGGCTGCATAAAAGCACCTCAAACTCTGTATAGAGTTCAGTGACAGAGATTGTCCATCTCTATTCTTGCCTCTTCCCAAGGAATTGAGACTGATCTATAATCCATGTAGAGGGTGTGTATGTGTTAGTTGCTCAGTTGGGTCTGACTCTTTGCAATTCCATTGTCTGTAGCCCACCAGGTTTCTCTGTCCATGGGATTCTCTAGGCAAGAAAACTGGAGTGGATTGCCATTCTCTTCTCCAGAGAATCTTTCTGACCCAGGAATCGAATCTGGGTCTTCCACCTTGCAGGCAGATTATTTACTGACTGAGCTATTTATAACTTCTGCCGGAGTGAAAATGATCTATGTCATATAGCGTTTCGTTTGTGTGATCCCTGTTTTTGGAAGCACTGCTTTGATTGTTTGCGTAAACAATAGATCAGTAATTTCCCCAGGTAAAGTGCCTGAATAATCAAGGGGAACTTTATTTTGGAGCTCCCATCTGAATTATAATTTCCTGGTTTGATGATCAAATTTAGGATTACCTAAGCTCCTTGGAAGAAAAGTTATGACCAACCTAGATAGCATATTCAAAAGCAGAGACATTACTTTGCCGACTAAGGTCCATCTAGTCAAGGCTATGGTTTTTCCTGTGGTCATGTATGGATGTGAGAGTTGGACTGTGATGAAGGCTGAGCGCCGAAGAATTGATGCTTTTGAACTGTGGTGTTGGAGAAGACTCTTGAGAGTCCCTTGGACTGCAAGGAGATCCAACCAGTCCATTCTGAAGATCAGCCCTGGGATTTCTCTGGAAGGAGTGATGCTAAAGCTGAAACTCCAGGACTTTGGCCACCTCATGTGAAGAGTTGACTCATTGGAAAAGACCCTGATGCTGAGGGATTGGGGGCAGGAGGAGAAGGGGACGACAGAGGATGAGATGGCTGGATGGCATCACTGACTCGATGGATGCGAGTCGGAGTGAACTCTGGGAGTTGGTGATGGACAGGGAGGTCTGGCGTGCTGCGATTCATGGGGTCGCAAAGAGTCGGACACGATTGAGCGACTGAACTGAACTGAAGCTCTAACTACTAGACTGTGATTATTTGTTCTCTTTCTATAAAAGAGCAACATAAACAGTCACGAGCTGATTTATTTGGGGCCATTTGTCCACAAAGGTTCAAGTGAAATGCCATTGACTGTAATTCTTCTTTATCTCATTTGTTGAGACTGGAATTATCCCTGGTTTGTATCTCAGGGGTCTGGTGAGGAGTAGCATATCCAGCAATTAGTAAGCTCGAAGGCTTCTGTTCAGGAAACCTGAGATTGGTATAAGAATGATTATGCTCTAACAATTTTAGTATGAAGGGAATAAAAGAAGAAGGGCCATTAGGGCTGAGTGATGACCAGGAATTTATAGAAATTCCAAGGAGAATGATTTTAAGTAAACAGATGGAAAACAACATAGTAATTGGTTTTGATGCAATATCTTGTGCAGAAGCTTTCCGTGATCTGAGGTCATCAGGTCGTTCTGAGAGCTTTGGGTCATTGGTCTATATACTTTGAAAATCAGCTGTTTCAGGAGAATCTCTGAGTATCTTCATTTTCAGGTCCCCTAGTAGAGAAGGCTTCCAATGTTGTTAGTTCTAAATTGTTTCTTTGTGAGCCCATGAATTTGCTTCAGGGAGCTTAACTTCTGTATTTGTTGTTAACAGTATTTGATAGAATCCCTTCCAGTGAGGTTTAAGAGCAACTTTTCTCCGATGTCTCTCTGACAGATGAAATCTTATAGTTGAATGTCATGAGAGGTTGTTTAAAATGTTTAAATGCAACTTTAACCTTTTTGTGATAGAACTGGGCTTAGTACACGAGTCTTTTGTAACATTTTGCAATGTCTACATGCATCAGGGCAAAGTATCATAGGTAAGATACTGAAATCCTTGGGCCTTCCAGTTACCAGTTCACAGGGAAATAAACCATGTGTCCAGAGTGGGTGGGAGCTTCCCAGCTGGCCCTAGTGGTAAAGAATCTGCCTGCCAATGTAGGAGATGCAAGAGACTTGGATTCAATCCCTGGATCAGGGCAATTTCCTGGAGTAGGAAGTGGCAAGCCAGTCCAGTGTTCTTGCCTGGAAAATCCCATGGACAGAGGAGCCTGGCAGGCTACAGTCCATGGGGTCACAAAGAGTAGGGCATGACATGACTGAACACTCTAGGGAGTGAACCATATTGGCCTAAGGGTGGGTGGGAGTACCTTTGACCAAGGGAGCTCAGGGTTTCTGAAAGTTTGTTAATTATATTTCATGATGTCATTGGTTCTTTTCACCATTCAGAAGTTTGTAGATGATAGGCACAGTATGGTTTCTGAGTAAAGGTTAATACCTCATAGAGGTTTTTCTTTTTAAGTAACATTTCTTGGGAAGTGTACACCTTGGTCACCTGGTTGTTGTTCGGTCACCCAGTCATGCCCAACTCTTTGCGACCTCATGGACTGCAGCACGCTCTGCCTCTCTGTCCCTCACCATCTCCCAAAGTTTGCCCAAGTTCATGTCTATTGCATCAGCGATGCCATCCAGCCCTCTCGTCCACTGATGCCCTCTTCTCTTTCTGCGGTCAGTCCTTCCCAGCATTAGGGAATTTTTCAGTGAGTCAGCTGTTCACATCAGATGACCAAAATACAGAGCTTCAACTTCAGCATCAGTCCTTCCAACAAGTATTCAGGGTTGATTTCCCTTAAGGTTGACTGGTTTAGTCTCCTTGCTGTCCAAGGGACTTTAAGGAGTCTTATCCAGCACCATGGTTCTAATGCATCAGTTATTGGGCTCTCTGCCTTCTTTACAGTCCAGCTCTCACAACCATCACTTGATATAAAAGTTTATATTCATAATATTAGAAATACAAAATAGACCAGCTCTTTAGCAGCTGTAAAGATTATAGCTTTTTGGCAAAGAGATGTTTAAACTCATCCTGAAATTATATAGACATTTAATAACTAAAGTGTATTTAGATCTCATGGAAAGTAGAAGGTACATAATATAACATTAGGAGGTTTATAAAGGGCTTTGAAGCTTTGGTCCATGACCATTTCCCACATTTACAGTTTTTTTCTACAGTTTTTTTACAAATCCACATGACTTAAAAAATTACCTTAGCTGTCTTTTAAAAGTTTCCCCAGCCATGCTGATTTATGATAGTAACCAGTTTGTCTATACCATAATGAGTAGTTTCATGGAGAAATTTAGCAAATGTCCACTTGAAACCATCTAGTGCTTCCAGCCATCTGTGTTGGGAGTACCAGAGATGATCTGAGTGAAGTTCAGAGGCTAAATATTGATATTTTATAATGGTTACTTTTAATTTCTTTAAGAATTTACCCTTTAAGAGTTTTAAGAGGATCCAAGTCTTGGTTAAGGCTACTTGTTTGGGACTTCCTTGGTGGTCCAATGGCTAAGACTCTGCAGTCCCAATGCAGGGGACTCAGGTTCAATCTCTGATTCAGGTACCTAGAGCGCACATACCACAACTAAGAGTTCAGAAGCCGCACACACACACACACACACACACACACACACACACACACACAAAGAATCCCTCATGCCACAACTGAGACCCAGTGCAGCCAAATAAATAAATTAATAATTATTTTTAAGATGAGAGAAAGGAGAAAAGGGTTATTTAGCAAAATGATCTGCTGGAGTATTTCTTTTAGCTTCCATGTCGTTTCTTTTTTCATAAGCCTCAACTTTTACACCAGCTACCTCAGGATGAACTAGGACTACACCTAAAAGTATGTTAAGTATGTTTTTCATTTTTGATGGAGGTTCCAGCAGAATTGACTCTTGGCTTCCAAAGCAACCCAAAGTAATAGTTTTTTGGTTTGTTTGTTTTTAAATCATGCCCAGTATATATCTGTGTTAGTCACTCAGTCCTGTCCAACTCTTTGCAACCTGCCAGGCTCATTTGTCTGTGGAATTCTCCATGCAAGAAAACTGGAGTGGGTAGCCATTCCCTTCTCGCAGGGATCTTCCTGACCTAGGGATTGAACCCAGATCTCTTGCATTGCAGGTGGATTCTTTACCATCTGAGCCACCACTGTGGTCTCTGACCAGTTGACACGGTCAAGGAAGTGCTATGGTTTTGCCCTTGGGGCTGATTTTTCCCTCAGGTGGAGGACTGTATTATAAAGGCAAGCTTCAGTGGGTGTTAGCATGTTCTGCTCCAGGTTCAAGTTTTGAGATATGATTTGTCAACAAATAATATTAGGTCAGAGTTTTAAAGACACTGAATGAGGTATAACAAGTGTGAGCTAAGAAAATGTTAAGTTTTCCTTCCCTTAGTAGGGACAAGAAGGTGGACAGGCACAGTGTCTCAATGATCGATGGTAGTGTGAGGGGGAAAAACTAACAGAATCTCATCAGGGGCTGATCACCTAACTAAAAAAGGTTGTGTGTTCTCGGACAGTAGTAATACCTGTGCCACATGAGAAACCATGAGAACAAGAGTGGCACTTATGACTAGTTTAGCAGAAGCACTGAGTTTTGAAGCAGTGGTTATTGCCCTACAAAGAGGGGACTATCCTTTATGAACAGGTCAAGGTGATGAGTTTTTTGACTCCCATGAAGTTATGTTGAAACTCTAAAGACATGCCTAGATTGCTTACGTTCAAGTAAACAAAATGTCCACTTGGGTTTGGAGGACATAAACCCAAGACTTCTGAACCATAGGATTTTAGTTGGAAGTGCCTATCGAGGGAGTCTGTTGACTAACCCTCTTCAAATGACAGAAAGTCTGTTTATGACTTAAGTAGGTGGGTAGGTTTAGTCACTAAGTCGTGTCCAAACCTTGCAACCACATGGACCATGACCCACCAGACTCCTCTGCAGATAGGATTTCCCAGGCAAGAATGTTGGCGTGGGTTGCCATTTCCTTCTCCAGAGAATCTTCCTGACCCAAGGATTGCACTGGGGTCTCCTGCATTGCAGGCAGACTCTTTACTGACTGAGCCATTTGACACTTGTTTGCAATATTTGGTTGTTAATGAAAGACTTTTATGGACAGAAGGAAATGGATACAGGAAGCTATCCTAGCAAAAAGCAGATATGTTGGGGTGAAAGCAGTTTCCCTTAGGGGACAGCAGAGGTCTCTAAGACATTAACTCACTGGTGCTGACCAGGTGATTCCTGACTGTTTCAGTTCAGTTCAGTTCAGTCATTCAGTCATGTCCAGCTCTTTGCGACCCCATGAACTTCAGTACGCCAGGCCTCCCTGTCCATCACCTAATCCCAGAGTTTACTCAAACTCATGTCCATTGNCTGACTGTATAGAGCGTCTTTATCTTTGGCTGCAAAGAATATAATAATCTGATTTCGGTGTTGACCATCTGGTGAGGTCCATGTGTAGAGTCTTCTCTTATGTTGTTGGAAGAGGGTGTTTGCTATGTCCAGTGCATTCTCTTGGCAGAACTCCATTAGTCTTTGCCCCGCTTCATTCTGTACTGCAAGGCCAAATTTTCCTGTTATTTCAGGTATTTCTTGACTTCCTACTTTTGCATTCAGGTCGCCTATAATGAAAAGGACATCTTTTTTGGGTGTTAATTCTAGAAGGTCTTGTAGGTCTTCAGAGCACTGTTCAACTTCAGCTTCTTCAGCATTACTAGTCAGGGCATAGACTTGGATTACTGTGATATTGAATGGTTTGCCTTGGAAACGAACAAACTCTTGACTGTTTAGGATTCCATTTTTGGCACACTTAAGCTGTAATTAAATTAAATCTCAGTTTGATAACTCTGGACTTAGTATAAGCAACTTCATTATGGGTATGCTGTCATGTTTTTAACACAATTAACCTAGAAATTCTCTCAGTTGTTTTGTGAAAGTTCAGATATTTGGATAGTCTACAGCCTTATCAGAAAAGAGTGATTTCCCTTCTTATATAACTTCAGTCATGGATTATGTTTTGGGAAAATTATGACTTATCTTTTGAAACTTTATGTCCCTCTTTTGCTAAGGCTCAGAATCGAGTCCTTTTTACAAGGTTCCTTATACTGTGAATAAAGTAGATCATGTACAAATTTGGTTAGAACTAAATTACAAGAGAAATGTAGACCTTTTAAATGTTAATTGAGGGCCTGGATGAAATAGAAGGTTTCAATGAACACCTGGGCTATGACTATCCTGGTGTATTCTTGTCCTCCCCAGGTGAAGATAAAAAGGAAAGATTTAGGGTAAAAAAGTTAAGGCATCGGGTATATTCTGATTGGAGTTTGTTGGATGGGGAAGATCAAGACAAGCAAATTAGAAGTGAATGATCTGACGTAATTGGTTTGGGAGCATAATTGTCTTCCTCTGGATTGTTCTTGGGCATCCCAGGTCACTCAGTGCTAAAAGAATCCAACTGCCAATGCAGGAGGTGAAGGAAGATTCTTGCCTGTAAAATCCCGTGAACAGAGAAACCTGGTGGGCTATAGTACATGGGCCACAAAGAGTTGAACACAACTGAGCGACTAAGCATGCATATGCTTGTGGATTGTTCCTAGTTGGAAGCTGGCAGTCACTGACCAAGTCTTGACCATTTGGGGCCAATTGTTGTAGCGATTATGGTGACTTCTGTGGATGATTACAGAAGTTGTGGATCCATGTTCTATATGTGGTCTGCCCATTCATTATCCAAACAGATTGATCTCTCACCCTTTTCCCTTATAATTTTCTCCAGCTATATCTAGAAATGATTTGATAATGAAGTAAGATTTTGCAAAGTGGAAATATAACATTTTTCTTAATCTAGTGGCAGGTATCTGAAAACATGGACTTTTCATCTTAATTCCATTAGAGTTAATTTTTTATCTGCAATTGTTTATGTTGTTACAGAGGATCTTGATGATTTAAGAATGGAGGGAGTAACTACCCTGACACCTTCTGGGAGCAAATTTAACCAAGGTCGAGCTACTTACTCTGCTGAACCTCAGGCCAAAGTCACATTGAACATCTGTTCAAGGTGTGCCAGGTAAAACAGATTATAGGTGTATCTATGTATAAACATGATCTTGATTTTTTAAATCTAAGATTTTGATGCAAAGGGTGTACTGGTCTGTGTTAAGAGAATCTTTTCCTTCTGGTTACCTTTTGTGCTGAGTTAACAAGAGAGTTAGTTGTACAGTTTATCCTCATGCCCAATGCCACTCAGACCAACAATGAATCAAAGAGTTTAGATTGTCTTTACTTCACAGTTGGAGACTATTCTAAGACTTTTTGCCTCTGAATTTCATTTGCTGTCTGCCTTTCTGTTCCTTTTCAAAAGAAGATTCAAGGGACTCTAGAAGTTCAAAGCCACTTCTAAGGCACCTGCATAAAGGAGAGTTTGCCCAGGTACAGTTTAAGATCGGACCTTATTGGCCTCTTAACCTGTTCCTCATCTTGTTCACCTCCTGGAAAGAATATAATCAGCTTGATGCTTTTCAGTTTTGGCAGCTGGAAGCAGTCTTTGCATATAGTGTATGTAGCCAAAGAAATAGCTCAAGTTAACTGCCAAGTCAGCTCCCAATGCTGGTCCAGCAGAAGCTCACCAAATAGCTAGAATTCATTCTTTTGTAGGAACTAAATCTCATTTGCAAAGAGGCTTTTAAGCCTGTTTAAATGATAAAACAAGTCTTCTAACCCTTATGTAAATGGTGCAGATTAGCAAGAACAATGCCCTGGCTGGCCAGTTTTATCTCCTTTGCTTTATGTCTAGCTGTTCTATTGTACAATTTGAGAGGGGATTAGTGGCTTGGAAACAGGGAGCAGGGGAAAGTGTAGGAAAATCAAATCAGATTTTTGTAGCTTTTCCTTGCCTCTACCCCTTGGGAAGTTTAATTGTAGTTGTCATGGGCTTAGAAAAATAAAAAGAGACAGAATAAAAATAAAATGAAAAATCTGAGGATATTATTTGACATCATTAAGAAAAATGCCACAATAAAAGGAAAACCACTGGAAAACACCGTTGCTTCAGACAAGTAATATCTGGGTGGATCGATTTTTTTGATTAGGGGTATGAAGAAAACTGCAAATATTTATGTGATGATATTTAGGCATCCTGAGTGTGGAAGAGTCATTTGGCAATTAAAAAGAATTTTATAGTATGTTTGTACATTTACAGGTTGACTGGGAGGGGTTGGTGCTTGATTCTTGGTCTCTGGTCCTTCATATTATTTGTAGAAGATTGGGATATGAGGAGTTTTTTTTTTTTTTTTTTGGAAAGGAAATCCCATGAAAGCAACATGTTTTACTAAAGTACTGAAGGTTTGAATTGGGAAAGGACCAAACCCATTACATAGCCCTAAATTATTCACATTCAGCTTCCCAATGATAAACTAGATTATAAATGATAAACTACCTGCATATAAGATGAACTCCTAATCTCTAAGGGCTTCCCTGGTGGCTCACATGATAAAGAATCTGCCTGCAATACAGGAGACCTGATTGAGAGAGCCAGATAGGTTCATGTGTGCATAGACCGCCAACCAAGTGATCACGGTGCAGGATTCTCAAGGAATAAGAAGTTTCTCTTCTTTTTCTCCCATGCACTGGGATAATTCCCATGTATATGCTTAAGCAGTTGAAAATGTTTTGAATTTCCTGCCCCGCCTCACCCCCCCACCACCACCTTTTAGAAAGGCCCATATTAAAGCACTCAGGCACTGAAGAAAAAAGAGCCTCATTTTCCTGACATGAAGGAATTTTCTGCCTTAGNCATGTATATGCTTAAGCAGTTGAAAATGTTTTGAATTTCCTGCCCCGCCTCACCCCCTCCACCACCTTTTAGAAAGGCCCATATTAAAGCACTCAGGCACTGAAGAAAAAAGAGCCTCATTTTCCCGACATGAAGGAATTTTCTGCCTTAGGCTTCTTACAGACTAGGGAGAAAACTATAGCTCATCATCCGGGACAATAAGACAGTGTAGGGTAGTTGTGTTTTTGTTTTTGTGTTTGTTTGTTTCTCAGAGTTTCATGGTCAAGAAATTTTTTTTTTTCAGGTAGAACTGGAAGGTTAAAAGCTTAAAGGATATGTTGTTTTCTTGAAGTAGTGCTGTAGCCCCAAGACACCAAGAGTCATTGAGATTCAAGGGATGGTCAGAGCTTCTGCAGAGAACCCATCAGTGAGCAAGTTAGTGTAAAGAGGTGGAGTGTACTCTTAAAACTGTCATTTTCCTCAATCTCTTTTTCAAATACTGCACTGCTTTTGAGCTACGTATGGGGTCACAGTATCTAGAAGGAAGTTTGCATAAGATATGTCCAGAACATTATTACTCTTATCAAACTGAGGGCATACAGCCAAAGGCCACAGAGTCCTTCTCATTCAGAACCTGATTAGAAGACATGATCTGTCTTGAACCTAATACATTGCTCTGGGAACAGTTGATGGATATAATATATATGTGACCATTGGTAGGACTTCTGATTTTCAAGAGATCAGAAAAAGAGGAATTAAGCCTATATTAAGTTGCTCTGTAAAGTTTTCTGTGCAACGAAGTGGCTTAACTATCAGGAATGTAAAAAAATGTATTGATTAGCATGTTTACAAAAAATAAAATTATAACTTTTTCCATAAATATTTCATACACTGTTAGAAAAGTGCAGATGGAAGAAAGCTTATGTTTTCAACCTGGAAAATTATTCCAGGGTTAGCTCTTAGTGACCTTAATCTGATGTGGACATTGCTGCAATTTGTATGATTTAAACAAGCAGATAACATCAGTTGGCAACTAGAAAAATGCATAGTTAATAGGTGTCTGACCACCAAGATATATTGAGATTCTAACCCAAAATGTCTCTATTTTCCCCTCAGATCATAAGGGAAAGAAACCATTACAAAACAATTTTAAGTAAATAAAGAATTTTCTATGTATAATATAACATAGCGGTGTCCTTATAACTGCTGAATTTTTTTTTCATCACAAGTTAGATTTTTTGATATATTCATAGTGTCTTGGTTTGACTTTTAGAAAATTCTATTCATACAGCTGCAAAGCCTTGAATGGCATGGGCAAAACAAGTTTAATTTGTTGCCTTGGAGTCACACTAGTCATATCAACCAAAAAGTAAAATGTCAGTAGGTCAATAATACACATTGTCAGTAATTATCAGCAAAGCTTGTGTGGTTTTGAAAAACAGTGGTTTGGAGAATTATGAGTTTCAAATTAAATTTCTTTATTAAATATCCTGAATTTTCTTTTAAAGGTAACGGTTAAGATATCAAGAACAAGCAAACAAATGCTGATACCAAGGCAGCAAATTACTATTTCAGTGAAGTTTATAAGCCATTTTTCTGGAAAGACCACCCATTAATTCTGTCTACCAACTGCCATTCTGAGGAGTTAAATCTTGTTTTTGTGGACTCCTGCCAGGGCATTCCGGGTGGTAGGGTGCTGTTTGTTTTTGATGGTGCAAGTGTTTGCATTCATTCATGCCTAACATCAATAGAGCACAAAAAAGGAACGGAAAGCCATTTAAAAAGAAATTGGATTATAGAGAACATACAGTGACACTGGCTCAGAAACTGCAGCCTGAGAATGTTAGGAGAAATTTGTCTCCAGATAGCCTGCTGATTTTTCACTGATTTGCTTCACGTCATTGTGCCAAAAATTGCTCACCATTTCTTCTGTACATCGTGACATTAAAATAATGAGTTTATTCATATATTGACTTGATAAAGCAAAAGCCAATGATTGCTGGTGATAGGATGCTGAAGAAAAGATAAATGTCAGCGCTTATAAATATGAGCTAATTTCAAACTAACTATATTAGGATTTACTAGTTAAGAAAGCTGACATCATTAGTGATATGTTATATTCTGTTTCACTTTGCTATGCATTTTTTTTTTCCTTTTTTCTCCCAACCTCTTTTATAAAGTTTATTTTCAGTAAGTTCCCACTGGGAAAAAAGTGAGTCAAACTGACCTAAAGGAAAATGGATAAGGACAAAAAGGGACTACTATCATTGTTTCCAGTTACAAAGTTTTCCATAAAATTGATTTCCTACACCTAGATTAAGAGGTTTGAGTGATGAATATAGTGCATGTTTTAAGTGACAGAAATGGTTCATTTGAACCAAAGTGAATTTATGGAAGACTCTCTCTGTGTCAAGTACTGGGATAAACTCTGGAAAGAAAAATTAACACTGCTGATCACTAGGAACTTATATTCTGGCCGGAAACAGATTTGGAAAAAATAAGTGCAACCCAAAATGTCAGACGGTGATAGTTCTCTAGAAAAAATAAAACATCGTAAAATGGCTCAGTTATGCCAGACATGATTGATTTGGGGGCTGTTAGTGTGAGGAAAGTCCATACCCTTGGAAAGATTGAAATATGACTTCCGTGGTTCATTCTGCATGAAGGAAGAAATGAGGCCAACACATATCAGCCAGAAACTGGAGACCACTTTATCTCAGTTTTAAATACTTTAGCTTCATAGTTCTTTTGCTTATAAATTGATACAATATCCTCTCCATCTCTACTTTTTTAAGTGGTTGCTTTGTGATTCCTAAGAGAGGGAGGGCCTTGGGCCGCATAAGTACATACCTACTGTATTTAATTAATTAGTTAACTTTTGGTTGCATCGGGTCTTTGTTGCTCTGCGTGGGCTTTCTCTTGTTGCAGCAAAGCAAGGGGTGGGGGGCTACTCTTTAGTTGTGGTGTGAGGGCTTCTTGCGGTGGCTTCTCTTGCGTGGAGCACAGGCTCTGGGTAAACAGGCGTTAGCAGTTTTGGAGCTCAGGTTTATGTGCTTCGTGGCATGCAGAATCTTCCCAGACCAGGGGTTGAACCACGTCTTCTGCGTTGGCAGGTGGACTCCTAACCACTGGACCACCAGGGAAGTCCACACTTACTCTAAAAGACTACTTCCTATCATATGAAAAAGAGCTGGGCTTTAGAG
This sequence comes from Neotragus pygmaeus, assembly GCA_006410875.1. Classification (NCBI taxonomy): domain Eukaryota; kingdom Metazoa; phylum Chordata; class Mammalia; order Artiodactyla; family Bovidae; genus Neotragus; species Neotragus pygmaeus. Next base: position 110,379 of record SJYV01048237.1, on the reverse strand, counting down.
CAGTAGAGACTAAGGTTGGAATCTCAGCTTGCCCACTCCACTGGACAACTCTGAGAAATCACTTACCCTCTCTATACCTCAGTTTCCCACATATAACTTGGAAGTGGTCACTTCCCATTTCCAGTTATAGCAGACTGGAGTGGCTAGCTCAGTTGCAAGCACTGAGTCTACTCTGGGGGGAAGAAAAAAGTGTCACAAGATAAAAATATTTATATACGTTTCAGAAGAAGTTAAACATGCTTTTGAAATACAGGGAAGTCATGTTATATACTGAGAAAAACAAAACGAGCATCAAGGTCAAGAGCTAGGGAAACATTATGAGGTTTTAGGGAATAGAGTATTATGGGTAATTTTTGGTTGATTTTGAACAAAATGCATAAAAATGTTTTAGTTACAGAGACTTTCTCATCATTTTCCTCATATTTCCTCTCTCTGTGAAAGTACCAGTCTACATACTTATATTCTCTCTCTATCTATCCATCCCTCCTATAAACCCTTTCTAAGACTGTGATGTAAGAGACACTAGAAGGAAATGGATAGCATGAGAGAGGCAGGGAAAGATGGTCTTTTAGTCATCTTTGCTAAGTAACAGCAGCCTTGAATGAGAGCCAAAAAACTGTTTGCAAATCCCATAGTCAGTACTAGTAAGCTGATTTTCCAGTTCATACCAGAATGCCTGAGATTATTTTTTTGGCATCTCCATAGAGTTTGTCAAGACTACTGTGATCTTCAATCATAGTAACCTCTTTTCCCTTTATAGACTTTCTGGGTCTTACATATTATCTGTGATATAGAAGAGTCCTTTTGGGGAAATCCACCCACAGAATGGGCTTTCCAGGTAGCACAGTAGTAAAGAATCTGCCTGCCAATTCAGGAAATGCAAGAGACACAGGTTCAATCCCTGGGTTGGGAAGGTCCTCTGGAGTAGGAAATGGAAACTCCCGTATTCTTGCCTGGGAAATCCCATGGACAGTGGTACCGTACTGACAGGCTACAGTCTATAGGGTTGCAATGAGTCGGACATGACTGAGCGCACACATACATACCCAGAGAATAAGCATCTTAGCATTCAGTTCAGTTCAGTTCAGTCGCTCAGTCGTGTCCGACTCTGCAACCCCATGAATCGCAGCACGCCAGGCCTCCCTGACCATCACCAACTCCCAGAGTTCACTCCGATTCACGTCCATCGAGTCGGTGATGCCATCCAGCCATCTCATTCTCTGTCGTCCCCTTCTCCTCCTGCCTCCAATCCCTCGCAGCATCATTAGGGAATGGAAATAGCATATTGTCTGAGAAAGTCAATATTGTCAATTTCAGGGTGGGAGAAGAGTCCTAAGTTTCCAGTGGGGTACCCGCTCAGTGGTACCCATGGACTGGCTTCCCCACACTAATAGGCACAATAGGACAACACATACAATAAGATGTAACTAAATCCCATGGACGGGGGATCCTGGTGGGCTGCAGTCCATGGGGTCGCTAAGAGTCTGACATGACTGAGCGACTTCACTTTCACTTTTCACTTAAATGCATTGGAGAAGGAAATGGCAACCCACTCCAGGGTTCTTACCTGGAGAATCCCAGGGATGCGGGAGTCTGGTGGGCTGCCGTCTATGGGGTCACACAGAGTCGGATATGACTGAAGCGACTTAGCAGCAGCAGGACAAATTATAAAATCTAGGAACAAATAAAGTATTTGTTGTTGCCTCCTTTACCCAATATATCCCTGAAAAGGATGCCTGAACCAGCTGAAGAAGACAGACTAGCACTTCATTCCTGTTCTTTTATCATTTGATGGGCATTTAGGATGTTTCTGCTTTTTAGACTGTTAAGAACTATGCTGCTAGGAATGTCTCAGTGCAAGTTTTAGTGTGAACATGTTTTGTCATTTCTCCTGAGTACATCTCTAGGAATACAATTATTGGGTCATATGTTAATTTTGTATTTACTTTTAAGGAACTACCAAACTGATTTCTGAAGTGGTTGTAACATTTCACAATCCCACCAGTAATGTATGAGAGTTCCAAATTTTCAACATCCTCATCAACCTTTGTTACTCTTTCTTTTCATTGTTTTGCTTTCAAGTATTAGTCATCCTATTGAGAATAAAAAGTATTAGTCCATTGTGATTTTTAAAAGGTTTTGTTTATTTTATCTTTGGCTACATTGGGTATTAGTTGCAGCCCCTGGGATCTTAATTGCATCACGTTGGGTCTTTTGTTGTGGTGTGTGAGTTTCTCTCTAGTTGTGGGACCTGAGCTCAGTAGTTGCAGCTCTCAGGCTTAGTTGCCTCATGGCATGTGGGATCTTCGTTCCCCAACCAGTGATCAAACCTGTGTCCCCCACATTACAAGGCAGATTCTTAAGCACTGGACCATCAGGGGAGTTCTCAAATGTACTATTTGGTGAAATAAAAAAGATAGGGAGAAGCTTGATGAGGAATCAGAGATATTTGCATGTTAAATTTAGGTTGCCTATTAGATATTTGTAGTCAAAATCTCTCTCTCAGCAACAGAATTAATAGTTAGTAGAGTAAAACTTTGCATTCTCTTTCGGGCTTCCCTTATGGCTTAGCTGGTAAAGAATCCACCTGCAATGTGGGAGACCTGGGTTCAATCCCTGGATTGGGAAGATCCTCTGGAGAAGGGGAAGGCTACTCACTCCAGTATTCTGGCCTGGAATTCCATGAACTGTACAATCCATGGGGTCGCAGAGAGTCAGACATGACTGAGCAACTTTTACTTCACTTGCATTCTCTTTTAGCAGCAGAATGAGAGAAGTGAAAGATTTGTCATGTCTTTCCAGAAAAGGCTTTGTGACTGTCATCAGCACTGGGGTCAGTAGGCTACATTGTACATGTATCAGAAATGACCTCACACCTCATAACTCTTCACCTCACCAGGCATGCTTGGCTTACCATCTATCACAATCTGCTTGACTTGAATTTCTTACAGAAATTGTTTATCACTCCTTCGTTCTCATTAAAATATTAACTGTATGGGAGCTGGAACCAAGACTTTCTTGGATCACGGATATATCCTCAGTACATTAAATAACTTGTGACCCACGTGAAATAGCCACTGAATACTTGAGTGAATGAAAGATTGGAGAAGTATCAACTGGAATCTCTTTCTTCCTCTCTTTCTGTCTCCCTTTTTGTCCACTTGTGTCTCTCCATCACTATCTCTAGACTCAACTTTCTTTCTCTCCATCAACATCTCTATTTTTACCTCCAGATTCTACTTTCTGTTGGACCACTCCATGTGGGTAAGAATGGCCCTGGCACCTGGATGCTCCAGGATTATAAATATCCTTAAAGCTTGGGCCTTTTTCTCACCCAGAGTTTATATGATAATGTTTAGAAAGACTCTGCTAGCATATCCCCAAGTATGTGCTACAAGAGATCAGGAACAGAGTAGGTGTGATATCTGCTTTACCTTTGGTCATAAACTCACTCCTATGTTAGGGGAAGAAATGTCCCTTGATTGGAAATTCCACCAAAATCAGGTTGAGGAGAAGCATTTATCAAGAGAAAGAGATTCAGTGAAGATAGAATGATAGCATGACCATCCCAACAAAATAAAATTAATAAGATGTTTGATTCATAGAGAGCTTAAAATTATATTAAGTACTCTAGCAAATATTAATTCATTTTAAAACCAGTCTTCCTAATTTTCATACCAACTGCACAGATGGTTGAAACTTGACCCAGAAAGTTTAAATAACTTCTACACACAGCCAAGAAGTGTCTTTGGAGGACATAAACCCAAGACTTCTGAATCAAAGTTCAATATTCTTCCAGCTATAGCACACAGCTCTGTAAGTCATTCTGATACTCAGTGCCATTGCCCACCTTCCATTTTCTAACTTGAGATTAAAAGCCCTGTATGATTTCCTTTCCACTAATGTTGTGTCACAGGTAAGCCTAATGGCAGGTTCCAGTCTTGGATCCAACAAACACTTGAGTTGCCATCAACAGCTACCTTAGGGACAGTTTCCTTTTGCTTTGAACTCCCAGTCTGTCTTTCAGCCTGGTCCCTTTGCTTTCCTAGATCCAATTTCCATTTTAAGTAGTTTTCCTCTTTTACAATCTAAGAATTCATATAGTGTGACTCTAGATTCTTTTAGTAATAAATCAGCATGGCAAAAAGCTTAGGAGTTAGGAGTCCTGAAAAGTAGTATCTTCTTCTGACTTTTGCTGATAAGGGTAGAAGGTGGGTATGAGAGAAACAGCCTGAGGACATGCATATATGTTTGTTTTTACATATTTTTATTTCTCTTATTTCCTAAGCCCCAACCCAACCAGGCTTGTCTCTTTTCCCCATTGGGATTCTGTGATTATCTCCCATCTTACCCATGTTCTCTCTTCCAAAGTGAGCTGACCTCAGGTGCATGGAAGAACTCGTTCCTTCCCTACAAGCTACAGACACATTCAGACACACTTTCTTCTCCACACACAGCTCCTATTTCCTTCCTTCCCTCTAAAGTTCTCTCATTGCTTCTGAACTGAAAGCAGTTAGGAAACCACTCCAGTATTCTTGCCTGGGAAATCCCATGGTCAGAGGAACCTGGCGGGTTACAGTCCATGGGGTCACAAAGAGTTGGACATGACTTAGTGACTAAAAAAACCCCACAAAATTGCCCCTCAGGATCCTGGGATGTGAAACCCATCAATATTGCTGGAGGGCCAACTGTCTAGGCCATTTTATATAAAACACGTAGACATCCCTAGATATTGATATCTGAGACTGTTGTGCATCTTTTGGCCTCTGTTTCATTTTTTACATCTTCTCCTGTTCAGTTTCTCACTAATTGTTACATATTGACTTTCTCTCCTCTTCTAGAGGGAAAGTGTTCATCTCTCAGTTGTGTCTAACTCTTTGTTGGACACATGGGCTGTAGCCTGCCAGGCTCCTCTGTCCATGGAATTTCTCAGGCAGGAATACTGGAGTAGGTAGCTATTCCTTTCTCCAGGGGATCTTCCTGATCCAGAGATGAAACCTGGTTTTCCCGCATTGCAGGTGGATTCTTTGCCACCTGAGCCACCAGGGAAGCCCCTTCTAGAGGAAAAGGTAACAAAATATTGATTGTATTGATTGATATTGTACGGATGGATTCATTTTGAAGCCAGTTCAGAGCTCCAACAGTCTACAGGGAATATGTTCCAAATCTGAGGCATCATTCCCACCGAATTGTCTGTTTGTTTAATAAAGGAGAGATGGTTGGCACCAAGATTAAAGGCAGAATTTTGTTTGTTTGTTTGTTTGTTTGAATTGGTCTTGAAGTCTGAAAGTTGGCTACTTCTTGCTGGATGGCCTGGGGATTACATATTTCAATTGTCTTTATACAGTTTGTTTATTTTATTCACCTGTTACCTGCAGTTTTGTTCCTCATGAGCAGGCATGGCATGGGGACTGACCCCATCTTTCCCCTCCCTCCCCAAGTCTCCCCTCCCACCCACATTCATTTTTTTCCAAAACAACAGAATCAAAACCCTTTTCATTGGATCTCAGTAAGTTAGGAGGTTTTACCATTATTTAAAAAAAAAAAAACACTTAAAGATTTCCTTAAAATTTACTTATCTTCTTGCTGTGACAAGGGTACTCTGAATCTCTCCTCCAGTTACCATTCAGTATTGTGTCCAAACGTGAGGAGCAGAGTTCTTATTCTACATCATCTTGGTATCAGTGCCTCAATGTTAAGGGATCCCTGGTGTAAGCTTCTGAAATCAGAGAATTAGGACTACTTTGTATAAAGTGAATGTACTTTGGTTTCAGTAGCCTTATGAGTACCTTGTCCAGAGCAGGTACTTATAGTTTTAAATGAGTACCCAGACTATTTAGGCTTTTTTACTCAACTGAAATAAGGTATCACATTATCATTTGTTAGTAATCTGCCATTCATTTGTAACACAGTTAATCAGATGCCCCTTCCTTCTTGTGGCTTGAATGAGTGAGAGTGCCCTGGTCCATTTCTGAGAAAGCACCAGAGAATCCACAGGATGGCATGTCCTGCTGCATCCACGAGGGGGCGTGCTGGTGGCAGAGTGGCTGCAGTCTGGGGAAGTCGTATTTCAAGATGGTTCACAATGGCCACTAGTCAGAAAAGTATGAAATGATGGGGTCCAATTCACATTTTAAATCATGCCATTTTAGAATTAGAGAATTGCTGATATAGATCTTAGACTATCCCACATGTTTTTACACTAGAGAGAATACCTAAGGATTTATAAAAACATCATCCAATAAAATGACACCCAGGGAACAGCCTGTGTTGTAAAAGTTAATTCTCCGCTGCCAGAGATTCAGCAAAAAAAACGTGGGCTCAATTTAGCGATGTCATAAGGTTGGGAGAAAAGTCATTGTCAAGATGAAATTCGCATTTGTGTAATGAATAGTCCACTCGTTCAAGTGAGTTAATATAGAGATATTAATGGTATGTCTTAGTAGATCAATTTTGATGTAAAATACAGGTGGAAATAAGAGTGGCAACTTTAAATTGTGTACATAGGCAATGTGCAGAGTGAGTGTGCCCACTTACTTTGAAATTTTAGGAAAGTATTTGGGGGGAGAGGGAAGATTGTCTTTTAGATCCAATCACCTCATGTTATATTGCTTTCCCTAAAAGGAATTTTTGAGATAATTGTTTGACTCTCTACTCGGAGTTCTTCTGCTTTCACAGAAACAGGCAGGAAAGAGTAAAACATTCCTTTCTGCACAGCTACCCTGAGTGAGTGAGCACACACACACCTTTTCTCCATCTGCCTCTTCCCTTCGTTGTTGCGTACAGGCAGCTGGGTGATAACAATTTCATCTGAGTCCTCCTTCCTACATTTACCAGAAGCACTGATTCCTTCTTAACTGTCCACAGGGTGCCAGTGCTTTCTGGCTTCTCTCTCCACTTGCTTTTTTTCTAATTTGTTTCTGCTGGGTCTTCATTTTGGCACACGAGCTTCTCTAGTTGCAATGCATGGACTAAGTAGGTGTGGTGTGCAGGCTTCTCAAGTTGCAGCACGCTGGCTTAGTTACCCCACAGCATGTGGGATCTCAGTTCCCTGACCAGGGATTGAACCACACCCCGTGCACTGGAAGGCGAATTCTTCACCACTGGTCCACCAGGGAAGTCCCTCCACTCGCACTGGACTAGCGATCATGCTGGCCTTCCGGTTCTTTCTCCAACAGGTCAAGTAAGTGCTTTCCCATCGTGCTCTTCTTTGACACTTCCTATTTCCCCTGATCATTGACCTTTGCCTGGCTTCTTTCTTCATTTCAAATGTCGCCTCATCACTGAAGCCTTTTCTTATCCTAACTTCATCTCTCTCTCTCCTTACCTGACTTTTTTCTCAAAAGGTTCATTGTGCTCCGTCCCTGCAGTCACATCCAGCTCTTTGTACCCTATGGACTGTCGCCCGCCAGGCTCCTCTGTCCATAGCATTTTCCTGGCAAGAGTACTGGAGTGGGGTGCCATTCCTTCCTGCAGGGAACCTTCCCCACCCAGGGACTGAACCTGTCTCCTGCGTCTCCTGCATTGCAGGTGGATTCTTTACAGCTGAGCCGACAGGAAGCCCCGAGGTTTCATTACTTGCTGTTTATTTCTTTTACTACTTGCTCCCTTCGTCTCCTCCTGCGTGAGGTCAGGAATCTGGTCTCTTTTCTTCACTGCTATAATTCCAACACCAAGAACAGTGCTTGGAATGCATAATTATTGAATAGTTGAATAAATTAATGGAAAGTACATGAGACACATTAGTTATCAAAATTAGAAATAATAGCTAATTTTTATTGAGTGTATTCCATATCAGTTATTTTTCTAAGCACTTTATGTATATTAATTCATTTAATGCTGACAACATCAGAGAGTTTGGGCAGTTTACCAAATGTCATACAGCCAGTAAATTACAGAGCAAGGAGTTTAACTAGCAGGTCTTGCTCCAAAGAAGGCAATCTTTTATCCTCCGCTACCAAGAATAATAATGGGAGAATGTAGGTGTGGAAGGAGGCCAGGAAAAGGAGGGAATGATGTTGCTGTGTGGCAAGTGGTTATTTAAATTAGTTGGCGTTTTCATGATGAGTTATCTCATCACTACCTTATTAGCATGATGAACAATCAATAAGAATTGCTGATGCTATTACGTCCGCCCTGGTCCTAGTCCCTGTGTGGTATACCATCTAAACAATATTGCTGTTTAAAGTACAATGAAAGGGTACACAGTATTATCAAAAAGTTTGAAATGCTTCCAACAAAGTAATTTCACTATAATTCTCTAGAAAAGGATGTGTATCTATTAAAAAAAAAAAGTTTGGGTCATCAGATTCACTACACTAGGCATTGTGCTGGTAGCAGAGATTTATAAGATATTAAGTCTGCCACTCATGAGTTCACCAAAATCGTAGCAAATAGACTTGAACTGCATTCAACTCATATTGATTTGCAATAAGATTTGCTTGGACATATTCTTCTTGTGTAGGTATACCCCAAATTGTATTTTGATTTACACACAAAATATAAGCAAATTTAGAATAAAAATAAATTGATTGGTATTTGTTTTAGCTTTAATATGATTATTGCCTTTTCAAAGAGACTTAAATCATGGTCAAGAAAATGACATTTTCATCCTCATTGTTGTTTTTATCATCTCACCATGATAAAAATAAAATAAGACTCTAGCCAGGCTAAGAGAAAATGGGGGAGTAGACACAAATTACTAGTTTTAGAAATGAAAGAAGGGACATCATCATTACAGTTCTCATGGCTGTTGAAAGAATGATAAAGGATTTCTGTGAATAACTCTATGCCAACAAATTGGATAATCTAGGTGAAATGGACCAATTCCTTGAGAGATACATGTGTGTGTGTAAGTAGCTCAGTCGTGTCTGACTCTGCGATCCCATGGATTGTAGCCTGCCAGACTCCTCTGTCCATGGAATTCTCCAGGCAAGAGTGTTGGAGTGGGTTACCATTCCCTTCTCCTTGGGATCTTCCTAACCCAATTTTTAAACTCATAAGAAGAAATGAACAATATGAATAGGCCTGTATTTATTAAAGATTGACAATAGTACCAGACACAGATAGAATGACTAATAAATTCAATTAAACATTTAGGAAGAAACTATTCTAATTCTTTACAGTCTCTTTCGGAGAACAGAAGCAAAGGGAATACTTTTTTAAAGATTAAACAATTATAAACCATCTTCAGTACTAGCATTCTGTGACTGGGAAAGTCTGTAAAGACTTTTTATAATTTCCAAACATGTGCTTTCTCATAGAAAATTTCTCAACATGGCATAAAAGATGTTTACTAATTGGCACAAGTACTTTTATTTATTTATTTTTTACCTTTATTTTACTTTACAATACTCTATTGGCTTTGCCATACATCGACATGAATCCACCACAGGTTTTAGTTCCATAAAAGAAAACCAAAAGTGGATAAACTTGTGTTTAGCAATTAGTGTTTCAATGTTTTATCTTATTTGGAAATGATTTAGATATTTAATAATTTATCTTAACTCATCATTTAACTGAACTCAGTAAAACTTTGATGTTCCAGGTTACCAAAAGATTTGGGAAAACTATTAGAAAAGTTCACCTAAAAACTTTTTGTCCTACTTACATCTCTTTCATTTACTTAATGATTAGACTATCCACAAAAACTTCATGAGACATTAAGCAAAGTCAGCCATCATCCCAAGCTACTTTTTTCTTGCTGACGAATTTAGTGGAGATAACATGAACTCATTTGATGAATAAAATTAATAAACCCAGATGAAATAAGAGTTACATGTCTGCATTATAGTCATTGTTGAGAACTCTATAAAGCTATGCCTATTCTAATAAATTCAACACAAACTAGCTTTATTTCTGAATATTTTCCTAGAGCATATGAACCTGAAAACTATTGGGGTTAAATCTGTATTATATTTCTGAGAATTTTATGACTGCTTACTTCTTATAAGTGCCTGATTTTCTTTCTTTTTAAAATTATTTATTTATTTATTTATTTTTAAAATTTTGTTTTTACTTTATTTTACTTTACAATACTGTATTGGTTTTGCCATACATTCACATGAATCCACCACGGATGTATACGAGCTCCCAATCCTGAATCCCCCTCCCACTTCCCACCCCATATCATCTCTCTGGATCATTCCCGTGCATCAGCCCCAAGTATCCTGTATCCTGTATCGAACATAGGCTGGCACTTTGTTTCTTACATGATAGTATACATGTTTTAATGCCATTCTCCCAAATCATCCCACCCTCTCCCTCTCCCTCAGAGTCCAAAAGTCCATTCTACACATCTGTGTCTCTTTTGCTGTCTTGCATACAGGGTCATCATTACCATCTTTCTAAATTCCATATGTATATGTTAGTATACTGTATTGGTGTTTTTCTTTCTGGTTTACTTCACTCTGTATAATCGGCTCCAGTTTCATCCATCTCATTAGAACTGATTCAAGCCAATTAAATGGAGCTCTTTTACAAATTAATTTAAGTAATATCATCCAGAGGTTAAAAATATACCACATATTTAACACATAAATAGATACACATATGGACACAGACACAGAGACTTTATAGTTTCATTTAAAATTTTCTACCTTCAATCAGGTACAATGATACAAAGCTCACTAGTTACAAAAGGACAATTGGAATAAGTTATCTGCTTTGATGGCTAAAGCTTTTTTTTAATAGATAAATATTTGTGAAGACGCATGATTTTTTATTTGCCTCAATTCCAAATGACCCTTTCACCTTTTATTCCCCTTTTGATAAGAATTATCTCCATGAAGTTTGTAGAATATCCACATCTCAAAGGCATAAAGAAGGAATGCAAGTAACAGGCCTTTTAAGATAAATAGGGGAGGTTTTAGGATTGGTAGGATTAGGTGAACTTTGACTTGCCTCTAGAACTGCATTTCTTGTTCTGCAAATATTTGTAAGATAGAGACATTTGCTTTTAATTCCTCTAAGAACTGAGTCTCAGCCTAGATGGTTAAGGACAGACACAACCCATCCACCTTTCCCTCTGGGTACATTTAGAATAAAGGAAAAGGCCTAAGAGAAAATTCTATCAGACCCTAAATATTAGCTTCTAATTTGGCCAAATTTCTGATTATAAAGTTATTCATCATCATTCAGTCACTCAGTTGTGTGTGACTCTTTGAGACCCCATGGACTGCAGCACACCAGGCTTCCCTGTCCTTCTCCATCTCCTGGAGTTTGCTCAAACTCATGTCCATTGAGTCAGTGATGCCATCCAACCATCTCATGCTCTATCATCCCCTTCTCCTTCTGCCCTCAATCTTTCCCAGCATCAGGGTATTTTCCTTTCAAATATCTTGTCAACCTTTCAGCCTGGACAAAGAGTAAATATTTCTGACAGTATTAAGTCTGTGGACTAAAAGGCATCCTCAAAGAGGTGCAAAAGTTACTACCTTCCCCAAATCCAATGCGTGCGTGTATTCTCAGTTGCTCAGTCATTTTACAACCCCATGGACTATAGCCCACCAGGCTCCTCTGTCTACGGGATTTTTCAGGTAAGATTCCTGCAGTGAGTTGCCATGTTCTCCTCCAGACTCAGGGATCAGTCTGTGTCTCCAAGGTCTCCTGCGTTGGCAGGTGGATTCTTTACCACTGAGCCACCTGGGAATCCTCTTCCAAAATCCAGAGTCACTCCCAAAGATAGCCAAAAGCAGGAAATACATGTTGCAGGCAGGCAGAAATCTGAGCCAAGCTCTTAAGACACAAAATGAGACAAATTAGAAGATAACACCACAAGGAGGGTGTGCGCTTAGCTGTGTCTGACTCTGCAAGACCTCATGGACTGTAGCCCTCTAGGCTCCTCTGTCCGTGTGGTTCTTCTAGCAAGAATACTAGAGTGGATTGTCATTTCCTTCTGCAGGGGAGCTTCCTGCCCTGAGGATTGAACCCAAGTCTCCTGCCCTCCAGGCAGACTCTTTACCACTTTTGCCGTTGGAGAAGCCATCCATAGGAGAGGAAGAATCAAAAACCAATGAGTCAGACTGGCAAAGGAAGGGACATGGTGAAATTTTATTTTCCTTTCTCAATTGGGTACTTTGGAGAAATTTGGGAGACCTGATTCTGGTCAGAATTTTCACCTTATGTTGGCTACTGCCCATTACTTCAGGATCCCATCTACAGGTTCTGAGTGGGGTTTATTTTTTGTTTTTTTTTAGACTGTTCCACATGGCACTTATGATCTTAGTTCCCTGACCAGGAATTGAATCTGTGCCCCCTGCATTGGAAACACAGCATTTTAAACCATTGGACCACTAGGGACATCCCTGAGTGGGGTTTAAAGTGCAGCGTGTAGCTCTGATTGTATTAGAATTTGAATTTGATATTATTAGTCTATTATTAGAATTTGGCTTTATTAATTATAATTTTAGTTTCCCCTTGGTTTTTTAAGTGAATAATATAACAGATTAAGTCATCAACAAACAACTGTTGAATTAAATCAATTTGCACCTGGTGACTCAGACAGTAAAGTATCTGCCTGCAATGCAGGAGACTGAGGTTCGATCTCTGGATTGGGAAGGTCCCACGGAGTAGGGAATAGCAACCCACTCCAGTATTCTTGCCTGGGAAATCCCATGGACAGAGGAGCCTGGTGGGCTGAAGTCCATGGGGTCACAAAGAATCGGATATGACTGAGTGACTAACACACACTGAAATTAATTTAGAAATTAAAATTTAAGCTCAGAGCATGAACATATTCAAAGTATTTTATTAGCTAAAGAACTTTTATAATAAATCCATGAAATTCTTTTAAAAATGTTCTTTAATTTTTTCTGAATTAAGAAGCAAACCATTGAGCTTTCAAAAGGAAAAAAAAATATTTTGTGCAGCTGTACTTAGAAAGCACTCCTAGCAATCCCACATCTTATAGACTCACTGTAGCCAAGTGCCAGCATTACAGATTGATTGCCAAACACAGATATTGAGATTTAACACTGATTTTGGACTGGAGGAATCTTTTCAGTACAGTCATATTGAACAGAAAGAAATGAGGTGATTTACAGTTGAATTTGACAATAGTGAGAACAGCGAGAACTCTGGAGCCTCAGATCCTGGTCTACCGGTTCCCTTAGTTGATGGTTTTCAAATTCTGTTGTATACATCATATGGAATGTTGTTTTGGGCATTCATATTTTACTTAACAGACTATTGATACGATTTAAACAAAATTATGGCTTGGAATTAATTTGTGAGTATCAAGCCTGATCACTGTTGAAGCTTTAGAAATGGAGTCTACATCATGACCTAGCTGGAAGTATTGATCTGTTTCTCTACTGACTTAACTTTTCCTCAAGTGCTTGGAGAAAGGACAATATGAAGGACTGTAGATCTATTTTACTTTGCTCTTCTTGATTCCAGTAAGAAAGAGAAATAAATAAACAAGCCAAGAACGGTGATATATACAGATTTAAAACATGAGTAGAAATCAAAAGGACAAATTTGATCATTCTGGAAAGAAGTCTCAGTTTTAGAAAGAAAACATATATCCCAACAGCTTTTAAATATTTATTGCAGTGAAAAACCACAATCTAATTATACCTAGGCTTTCCAATAATCATAAGGAAAAAAAAGATAGATGGCAGTTGCTGCTGCTGCTAAGTCGCTTCAGTCATGTCCGACCCTGTGCGACCCCATAGACAGCAGCCCACCAGGTTCCCCCGTCCCTGGGATTTAGGAAACAGTAAAAAAGATGTTACATTCATTACTTTTAATACCTGACTTTGGGGAGATTTTTCACATTCAAATTACAAAAATAATCATAAGAGTTAGAAGTGGGCAGACCCAGTTGTATAAGTCAGCATCTAGCTGGCAGAATCTGCATTGACTGTAAACCCCAAATGGTAAGGGTAGACAGGAGTTGTACTGTATTTACCTTCGGAACTGTTTTAAAGACTGGCTAAAGTTTTTAAGTTGACTTTTTAAAATAAAAAACCTATAAGAATAGTGAGCATTATATATAACATCTGAAGGAGGATAAGCTTGCTTATTTCTCTTTCTGTTTCTTTTCCTTTATTTAAGTCCCATGGGACCAACTGAACCTTGTTTATTTAAAAGTGTATGCTGAGCTCATAAGAAATACAGAATGTGATCGAGCTTTCTTCTGAGAATCAGTGTGTGTCACTGTTGGCCCAGGATATGTCACCTTCATGGCAAAAATAAAATACAATATCACCATTCCAGAAGAGAGAGAGAATTAAAGAGGACCTAAATACTTTGCATAAAATAGCTCCACATCACAGAAAGAAAATCTTTAACAAAAATAAAGTATTAGGATTTAGGAGCTGATTAGGGTAGATATTGAGATAGCAAACAAGTTTGAGTCATAAGAAATATGCATAAATTCTGTAGAGGAATATATTGCTATGGAAAAGAGGATTGTTAAATCATTTAGATAATCTAGCAAGGCCCACTCCTTTCTCCAAAGTCATGAATTCTCATTACCTCTTTTTAAACTTGTCTGATTTTAGATTTGAACAGGTATAACTGATTCTAAGTGATTGTCTAACTTAGGTGTGATTTCTGAGAATGATTTAAAAATTAGCAAAATATTTAGGCTTTAATATTCAAAACCAAGAGTAATAAGAATTATGCTAATAAATGTGAAAATTAAGGTTTTCTTAAAATGCTCATCTAATGTTATATAGCTTTCTAGAAGAATTTTAGAAAAAAATGTTACAACCTGTTTGTAAAAAAAATTAAAAATTTTGTATGATAAAAATAAGTGTTAGTGTTGAATTTAGTAAAATAAATAAGAATTTAGAATAGTTTTAGTATGTAATATTTGGAGAAGGCAATGGCACCCCATTCCAGTACTTTTGCCTGGAAAATCCCATGGACAGAGGAGCCTGGAAGGCTGGGGTTGCTGAGGGTCGAACACGATAAAGCGACTTGACTTTCACTTTTCACTTTCATGCATTGGAGAAGGAAATGGCAACCCACTCCAGTGTTCTTGCCTGGAGAATCCCAGGGATGGCCGAGCCTGGTGGGCTGCCATCTATGGGGTTGCACAGAGTCGGACACGGCTGAAGCAACTTTGCAGCAGCAGCAGTATGTAATATTACTTATTATTATACTAATTATATTATGTTAATATATAATAGATAAAATGAGAACATGGTCATTTACATAAATAATTATGCAAATTTCAATGATACTCTTTTAGTAAATCTCAAAAAATCAGAAATTTGTACCAGTTGTTTTATCATTATGGTACTTTGAAACTAAGAAACTCTGTAAGCAACATCATAAACAATTGTGGTAATGAAAGTGGTGCGAGAATCTATGAAAGAATATAATGTTCACTTAATGCATGAAATTCTTGTTATCCCAAACTTTCCTCTTTATGCCTTTTTTTTTTTTTTGTCAACCAGAGCTCCTCTTCATTATCTCTGCTCTCAGTTAGCACACAGAGTTCAGAAACATAATGAGTTCAGATTCAGTTCTGTAGCTTGTTAAATTCTCACAGATAAATGGTCAGAAAAATGTTGGGGAGAGCAGAATAAAAGCTGTGTTGATTCAGAGCCAGAACTGACATATATTGAACAATGAGGGCTCAAAAATCTAGTCTGTAAAGTGTTAAAACCAGTGATCAATTCAGTTTAAATTCCTAGTGAATGAGTTCAGCCAAATTGATCATTTCAGTAGCCATATATGTACTATTGAAACACATGCCCCAAATACATTGAGGCATGGATTTGGGTATTGCTTTAAGAAGCACATGAACAGCATTCCTTTCTCCACAGCATTTTGAAGTTATGCTTGTTAAGAAGCACCAGCTGGGTACCAAACATCAGATTAGGTATTTAGAGATATTTTCTCTAATCCTCACAAACAACTCTTCCAAGTGGATGCTTTTAAGGTTCATTTTGCAAGCGACAAATGAAGTTCAAGGAGACCAAGTAAGCTGCTTAAGCACCAAAGACTCCTAAGTTGCACAGGTAGAATTTGAACCTTGCCCAATCTGACTTGAAAGCCCCAATCTTGCTACTCTACAATGCTGCCTCAGTTTTAAAACAAATTGTTGGTTCCATTGTGGAGTTAGGCACATTTTTCAAATTCATTGTACTGCCTAATCTGTTTTAGGATAAAAGACCGATGAGATGGAGTAAGGCAAGATGTTTATATGAAATTGAAAAAAAAAAAAACCAACAACTGTTAGGCAACAAAATTTCAAATAAAGGAAGCAGATAAATTCTTACCTATATTATTGAGATGAAATAATTACCCTTATTTTTAGGTTATGAGTGTTGTAATTTAGATACTACGCTAGAAATCTGAAACCAATAAAGTAATGAGACATTGATTATTTAAATATCCTTTTTCTAGCTGCATTTTAAGTAAAAATTTAGTTGCTATTGTGAAATGAAAACACTATGGCAAGCATTATGAATTTTATAGATATCTTGATTCTAGCTCTGTGTTTCGTATAAGGGAGAAAAACTTGTTTCTAATTCTTATGGATTTTATTTAAAATTCAAGTTCTACTTAGGTTTCTTCTCATAAGCATGAACTTGTCAAAAATATTTAGTTGCTGCCATTGAAAGTTTGTGTCTCCCCCAAATTCATGTGTTGAATCCTAAATCTCAAGCTGATAATATTAGGAGGTGAGGGGCATTTAGGAAGTGATTAAATTGTGAGGATGAGACTTATTTTCAGACTGAATTGTTCTAATTTGATAGTTGATCCAATAAGATGATGTTTCTGTCCCACCAGCTGAGGCCATGGACGTGATTTAACACTGATTTTGGACTGAAGGAATCTTTTCAGTACAGTCATATTGAACAGAAAGAAATGAGGTGATTTACAGTTGAATTTGACAATAGTGAGAACAGCGAGAACTCTGGAGCCTCAGATCCTGGTCTTCAGGTTCCCTTCAAGTCAAGTCAAGTCAAGTCACTCATTGGTGTCCGACTCTTTGCTACCCCATAGACTGTAGCCTATCAGGCTCTTCCCTCCATGGGATTCTCAAGGCAGGAGTACTGGAGTGGGTTGCCATTGCCGTCTCCAGGGGATCTTCCCAACCCAGGGATCGAACCCAGGTCTCCTGCATTCCAGGCAGACGCTTTAACCTCTGAGCCACCAGTTCCCTTAGTTGATGGTTTTCAAATTCTGTTGTATACATCATATGGAGTGTTGTTTTGGGCATTCAGATTTTACTTACCAGGCTATTGATAAGATTTAAACAAAATTATGGCTTGGAATTAATTTGTGAGTATCAATCCTGATCACTGATGAAGCTTTAGAAATGGAGTCTGGAACAAAAACGAACTGCCTTCAAAAATCTTAGGAAAATAAGAATCATAGACCTTATACGCATTTGGCACATTTTTTTTTCCCCTTTAGGGATATTAAAATAATGTGTTTGACAGAATGACAACAGTAGAAACATGTTTTTTTAAGTGATTTGGTTTAGAAAGGATTTTTCCTTTATGTGCTACTTCTGTAGATAAATAGTTATAGAAATTGCCATTACAGAAAATCATGAGTTCCTGTTTGGCTTCCTTGCTGGCTCAGATGGTAAAGAATCTGCCTCCAATGGGAGGAGAACTGGATTTCATCCCTGGGTCAGGAATATCCCCTGGAGAAGGGAATAGCCTCACTATTCTTGCCTGGAGAATCCCATGGACAGAGGAGCCTGGCAGACTACAGTCCATAGGCTTGCAAAGAGCTGGACACAACAGTGATTTTCACTATATATCGCTATATAAGTAGTATCAAGAATATCAATCATGATGTGACAATAATAATTTTTGAAAACATTCTAGTATTTATTCTTGCTTAAATACCCTGTCTGATAATGTAATAGCATTAGGATTTGTAGGACTTTATTTTGTTTTTATAATATGAGAAGTTTCACTTAAATGAGTCTTCTTTTTTAAAATTTTAACTTCTATACTGGCGTAAGATGAGGTATCTAATGTAGACATGGGAAGAAATACTGAAAAAACTATATTTCTCATTTTTATCCACATGTGGAAGCTTCTTGTTTATTCACTTGCTTGGCATGCTGGACCTCCCAGGTACCCTTTGTAGTAAAATTAAAATCATAATTATGTTCAATTACTTGTTATGGTAATTACCCTTATAATTGGATCATAGTTTCTAAATGGGCTACATAAACCAAATCAAACATATATTTAGTTTATCTCTATGTATGTCTTCTGTTATCTTCCAAATCACTGAACAGTTAAGTTGTCTCACTGATATAAAATAAATATTTTAGATCAAATCAGACTGTATATATTATTGCTATAAAACAAAGAATACTAACATTTCAAAATAAGAATCAAAATTCACAGAGTATGTATTTATTTCAGTTGCAAACATTAGTGCTTAAAACTGAATATGAACTACCTAAAAAATAAAAGCAAATAACTGTGTATCAATGCCATTATGTATTATGTTTCATTAAATCTGTGTTTTCAGGAAAGAGCATTAAGTTTTAAAATTAACATTTTTTTCAGAATGTTAATATAATAGTCTATTTTCTTACTTAAAACCAGAAATTCTATAATATCTAAATGCTTTTTGTTCTTAGTCACTCTGTCGTGTCTGACTCTTTTATGACCCCCATGGACTGCAGCCTGCCAGACTCCTCTGTCTATGGGTTGCCATGCCCTCCTTAAGGGGATCTTCCTAGCCCAGGGATCAAACCCAGGTCTCCCACATTGTAGGCAGACTTTTTTACCATCTGAGCCCTCAGGGAAGCCCATAACGTCTAAATCATGCCATATAAAAGTCAGAAAAAGAAATGAAATTTTGGAAAGAGTAACTTATGACTTGAAATATGGTAATTATATAACAATAACAATAAGTTAGATAATGAAATAGTTAAGACCCCTTGAGAAAATCTTATTTACAAGCTAACACTGGTTACCAGTGCAAATTATTTTAGTTTGCAGAAGTCAGAGAGAAAGTGGTTTCACTGTAAATAAATTCTGTGATCCTTTTAAGAGATCAGTTGAGGTGCACATTAGAAAAAATAAATTCTAGACTAAGGTAGTTAAAATTTAACAAAGCAGTGTTTATATTCTGTGATAAGTCACCAAACGTATTTCTTCTTTTAGACTGTTAAGCCAAAGATGAATCATCCTAAAATCTTTATGCCTTATTGCCTTTTCTACTGGTGCAGACATTTGTGTTTGGTGTTGTCTTTCTTAAGAATTTTAATAGCATTGTTACAAGAATGAAAGAAGGTCTTTATCTTGTCTATTAAAATCTCTTCAAGGACTCCATATACTTGACATTTTCTCAGCCAATCTTGTTTTCCAGGGCATCAAATTACTTATCAGCAAATTTCAGTATAGGCTCTGCAAATCCTAATAAACAAAGCACTTCAGCATTGACTCATTTGAAATTTTTTTATTACAGAAGGTTATGAGAAAAACAAACTTAAATTCTTCTTCCTGCCTCAGAACGAACTTAAAACCTAGGAAGTATATCAAGCTTATGCATAGTGCTAACAGAAACTTTATTCAATTAGTAACTGTTTGTCACCTGTTAGGTAAAGGTAAAGGTGCGTGTTCAGTCGTGTCTGACTCTTTGTGACTCCGTGGACTGTAACCCCCTGGACTCCTCTGTCTGTGAAATTTTCCAGGCAAGAATACTGGAATGGGTTGCCATTTCCTACTCCAGGGGATCTTCTTGACCCAGGGATCGAACCCACGTCTCTTGAGTCTCCTGTATTGGCAGGCAATTCCTTACTGCTGAGCCACCGGAGCATGGCTTAGAGGACCAAATGTTGTTGCTACACTCACACATCTTACATTCTACTGTGTTCTATTGAAATATGGAGAATGTTACTCTTATGGAGAAGAAGTAGGGTCATAAAATACCCACTTTGGGAGCCTTTCTGTTTGACTTCAACCTCTGAACACAGTGGTTTCAGATTTCTAAGGGATCTTCTCAGGGATCCCTTCTAAGCAGGGATCCCCCTGCTCTACCTCTGATCCTTCCTAAGTAGATGGAAATTACTGGGTTTTTCTGGAACTTCCTTTATTTCCTCCTCAGAAAAATGTACAACTTTCTCAAGAAGAATTGCTTGGAGGCTGCCCATGGTTCCTTCCCTCGTGCTAATTCCACATCCAGTAACAATTTCTCAGATACTGTGATGTGTGCATCACTGGCAATATTCCCTCAGTTGCCATCTGTGGGTGTGTAGAACCCTGCTAAACTCCTATCGCTCTTTGGTACAAAGTAATATTACTGGTAATTTGGGAATTTCAGTCTGCCTCATAATTCTGCTGCTCATCACAAATTACTTTCAATTACTTCCAATCTTATGGAATGGAAATCGCAAAGAAATGCACATGAACCATCTGGCTAAGGCAGCACAACATACTGTCACTTCCAGGGCCGTGGCATGGAAAAATCTGATCACATCAGAGAGGGAGAGAGATCGACTATATATAGAAGAACTCAGTGATCTAACACGTTCCCAGG
Source organism: Neotragus pygmaeus (assembly GCA_006410875.1). Classification (NCBI taxonomy): domain Eukaryota; kingdom Metazoa; phylum Chordata; class Mammalia; order Artiodactyla; family Bovidae; genus Neotragus; species Neotragus pygmaeus. Next base: position 89,898 of record SJYV01048237.1, on the reverse strand, counting down.
GCCACATACAAAAAGAGGGGGTGGTCTCCCATCAGATATGCATGTGAGGCAGCTTTCCATTTCAGAACCATGAGGGAACGGTCTCTGATTAAAGGAAGGAATGGCTGAGGAGGGAACAAAAGCTTTGGCAGTTTTTCTAAAAGGTGGTTTGGCTCCCCACACAAGCCCATTTTTCAACCTGTTAGAAATCAGCACTTTAAGGAGACTTCCCACAGCTGCTCTACGCTGGATGCTGCTTACTAGGCAGGCTTGCTAAGCAGCGCTCTGATGGAGGCTACAGATGCAGCACCCCAAGCTCAAGTGCAATCTACTCTGAGATTTCTAACTTCAATAAGATGAAATTGTGCCTGTTACAGGAGACCTGGGTTTGATCCCTTGGTTGGGAAGATCCCTTGGAGAAGGAAAAAGCAAACCACTCCAGTATCCTTGCCTGGAAAATGCCATGGCATTTTACATGGTGGGCTGTAGTCCATGGGACCGCAAAGAGTTGAGCACAACTGAGCAGCTAATGCATTCACACTTTCAGTCTGACTCTTTGCGACCTCATGAACTGCAGCATACCAGACTTCCACTATCTGTGGGAGTTTTCTCTAACTAACATCCATTAAATCATCTCATCCTCTGTCACCCGCTTCTCCTCCTGCCCTCAATCTTTCCCAGCATAAGAGACTTTATAGTGAGTTGGCTCTTCACATCAGGTGGCCAAAGTATTGAAGCTTCAGCTTTAGCATCAGTCCTTCCAATGAATATTCAGGGTTGATTTCCTTTAGGATGGACTGGTTGGATCTCCTTGCAGTCCAAGGGACACTCAAGAGTCTTCTCCAGAACCACAGTTTGAAAGCATCAATTCTTCAGTGCTCAGCCTTCTTTATGATACAGCTCTCAGGTCTGTACATGACTACTGGAAAAACCGTACATACTTGGGAGTAAAATTGATTGTTCAGCTAAAAGTGGCTAGTTGGAGAAAGAAAAATACCAATATTCTCTAAGTGGTCTAATACTACTACACAATGAAGATGAATGGGAGGTCCATCCCCTACCAGAGCTATTAATATGAAGAGGAGTCACTTATAGGGGACTGTGTCCTACCTGACAGTATCAGTATCACCTGAGAACTTAGTAGAAAGACAATTTCTAGACCATTCTCCAGACTGGACTCAGGAACTCTGTGGATAAAACTCAGCAATCTATGTTTAAAGAAGTCTTCCAGGTCATCAGTCCTCAAGCTTTTTGGCACCAGGGACCAGTTTTTATGGAAGATGATTTTTTTCATAGCTAAGGGTTGGGGAATAGGAGATGGTTTCAGGATATTTCAAGTGTATTACATTTATTATGCACTTTATTTCTAATCTAAAGCTGCCACTGATCTGACAGGAGGTACCTGTCAACTCAGAGGAGGTCTGTGGCCTGGAGGCCCGGGACTCCTGCAGTCCAGGCGAGTCTAGTGCACCCTCGAAGCTGAGAACATTGCTCCACGCTGCCTGTCCAATAAGGACCTCAACTGCCTATTTCTATGTGGATAGATTTTTAAAGGGGTGCTCTCTAAGGATGACGGCAGGCTGAAAGCATACCCACACTTCACCAGATCATTTTAGAGACAGGGAATCCAGTTTAAAATGTGGACGAACAGTCATGTTCAAGGAAGCTTGTGGATTCCAATGCCCAGAGCTTCTTTTAGCTCAGACATTCTGTGTTTGGCTGTTTTCTCTTGGAGTTTCCTTAGCCCTAGGGCAGTCTGGCAGTTTGAATGTAATCCTTTTTCGTGACTGCCTCGAATTTCAGGAAGGTTAGAAGGTCCCCTGGGTCATCCATGGTGTGAGTAATAACCTGGCCAAGGTGTGTGTCAGTGGTCCACATTCTGGTCAATCTGCCTGGAAAATCCAGTTTAATTGGTCCCAAGGGGTGGTAAGGATCAGTCCTGCTCCATGCGTCATCTTCCCTACCTAATTTTGTGTTGACATTTTTATATCTGAGATGAGGTAAAGCAGAAGAGAGTGAAAAAAAGAAAAATCCATTCTCCATGTGTGCCCTCCTTAGATTTGGTTTTAAAATTTGTAAACTTGTGCCAGAAGTGTAATTAGCAGCCTAGATAAGAGGCCACCAACAGCAGCGTCACGTCTGCAATCAGGCTTGTGTGAGAGAACTATAAATTTGATTAGAGAGTTACTGATAGTTTGCAGGCTCATATCTCACTTTTAGGAGATAGGAAGTTAAAAGGAAAATGTGAGAGGAAAGAGCATGTCACCATCCATCATTTTGTTTTAGAGGTTTATGTTCAGATATTCTTGTGAACAAGGGAGAGAATTTAAAAAGCAGAATTTTATGAAGAAAGCCCTCTGGTGAAGGGCAGTGTTATTCTATTCCATTCCAGGGTCAGGAGAAAGGTGCTTTGTCTTGATGCATTGTTATGTCACATGATATAAACAGCAAGAGAAAAGAAATAGAGTGCCTACAGATGAATGCTAGAAGGAAGATTTTTAAGAGAATATACTAAGACAAGGAGAGTGAAAAAAAGCTGGCTTAAAATTCAACATTCGAAAAAACGAAGATCATGGCATTTGGTCCCGTTACTTCATGGCAAATAGATGGGGGGAAAAGTGGAAACAGTGAGAGACTTTATTTTCTTGGCTCCAAAATCACTGTGGATGGTGACTTCAGCCACGAAGAAAAACTATGACAAATCCAGACAGTGTATTACAAAGCAGAGATATCACTTTGCTGACAAAGGTCCATATAGTCAAAGGTATGGTTTTTCCAGTAGTCATGTATGGATGTGAGAGTTGAACCATGAAGAAGGCTGAGACTGTGGTACTGGAGGAGACTCTTGAGATTCCCTTGCATAGCAAGGAGATCAAACCAGTCCTCAAGGAAATCAAACCAGTCCCCAAGGAATCCTCAAGGAAATCAACCCTGAATATTCATTGGAAGGACTGATGCTGAAGCTGAAGCTCCAATACTTTGGTCACCTGATGTGAAGAGCTGACTCATTGGAAAAGACTCTGATGCTGGGAAAGATTGAGGGCAGGAGGAAAAGGGGATGACAGAGAATGAGATGGTTGGATGGCATCATCAAACTAGTGGACATGAGTTTGAGCAGCCTCTGGGAGACAGTGAAGGACAGGAAGACCTGGCATCCTGCAGTTAATGGGGTTGCTAAGAGTTGGACATGACTTAGTAACTGAACAACAATGAACAGCAACTAAAATAAAGAGTGAAATCTAGGTACTGTTGGAAACTTCCTGTTGGCAAAGGAGTTCCTGGAGTAGAAGTGTTTATCAGAGGTTCTGAAAGGTAGAGCTGTATCTGGCACACAGATAGTGCTGCTAGGGGGGCCTGAGAAATGGTGTCAGAGGGCCAGACCACCCACCAAAGGTCAAATGGAATGGCCAAGGGTAAGGGAGACCCAGAGATGGAGTCAGTGGGTTTGGAAAGCAGAATGAGAAGAAGAACATCCAGGGAACTCCCCGAGGAACTGAGGCTTAGTTGGGACTTGGGTGGAGGGCAGCAAAATTCCACAGACAGCAGTGCTATTCTTCTAGAGTAGAGAAGACACTTTTACAAGTCTTTAGTGATTTCAGATAAGATGCTGTTTACATCAGATAGTTACTCAGGGGGGAAGGAGGGGCACACAAATGTAAATTAGTATGCTAAGCCCTGATGGTGTGGAGGATATCAGACCTGATCTTTGAAGCCTCAGGAAGCTTGACAAGTAACTGGAGAGATCCTGAAAATACACCCAGGTCTTACAGCAGATTGCACTCATTACTCATTGAAGGGCTTTGCCTCTGAAGATCCCTGATAAATTTTTGTTGTTGATGACAATTTGCCTTTTTTAAGACTTTGAAATTGAGTAAGTGACAATAAATTGTTAGTGAGTGAATGAAAGTTGCTCAGTCATGGCCAACTGTTTGTGACCCCATTGACTATACACTCCATGGAAGTATAGGCCAGAACACTGGAGTGGGTAGCCCTCCAGGGGATCTTCCCAACCCAGGGATCGAACCCAGGTTTCCCACATTGCAGGCTGATTCTTTACCACCTGAGCCACAAGAGAAGCCCACCCCTAAATTGTTAGAATTTCCTTCAAAAAATAATCCTGGAGAAACATGCTGGAATCCTGAAATGGAAAATGAACATTTAGAAAGAGACTTAGGAATAACTCTATGACCAATGTTATGAAAGACACTGAGAATTAAAGGAAGACTTGGGAGGACAAGGGTAAGGTAATCTTTTACCCTTTGTAGAACATGGTTCAAAATTTCTTAAAACCTAAACTGTTTATGGTTCCCTGGATCCAACTGGCATTTATGATATACTGTTGTTTTCTAGTGAAACAGAATATCATGTCCTTCAAAATAACTAAAGTAAGCTGTCATTTTTGTTCAGTTGCTAAATCATGTCTGAAGTTCTTTGTAGAGATTTTGGAGCCCAGGGAGGGCAAGCCTGGTACACAACTCAGTCTGCTCAGCATCTCCCCTCTGTCCAGCTGCCTCTCTGCACCTCCACCAGCACATCTAAAATGAAAGCTCCGTCAGGATGGAAATTTGGTTTACTGTGTCCACATCTCCCGCCCCACAACCCCTCAAACTGAAACAGTGCTTGGGCCACTGTAGGCACCTGCCTGGACCCTCCTCTTTATGCCATGGTTTTGATCTTCTATTTCTCGTTTATTGTAAAAGCTTCCCAAATGGCCTTCCAAGAGGCCCCAATGAATATTATTTTCTTACTGCAGCTTTTATTATATTAGGCAATAATTTAAAACTTTCACAGTTTCCTATTTCATTTCATTACATCCTTTTGTTTAATTTGCAAGATCCCATCTGAATACATTCTGTAGTCTAGATGTGTTTGTTGCTTTCAATACACTACTTTCACTGAAGCTGTTAGTTTTTGTTATACTTGGTTTTCCCTTTCTCTCTCTCTCTCTTTTCTTTTCTCATCTTTCCCCTCCTCAAGGGAGACTTCTTTTTCCAAAGTAAGTGTACTGTATTATTTCACTACTCTTTCCTTGAAACATCCTTCCACTTTTTCTTCACCTAATCGAACTTCAGCATTTTCAAAGCCCAGTGCAAGTACCACCTACTCTATTAAAATTTCCTGAATTAATTCAGATTCTATTCATCATCTCCTCTGAACTAGATAAGTTAGAAATGTTAACTTAGCATTTAATTTCATGCATGCCATAGTGCATTCAATTTAGTTAAAAAAAAAATAATTGATGAGTGTTTACTCTTTAGTTAGGGCTTCCTGGTGGTTCAGTGGGTAAAGCGTCTGCGTGCAATGTGGGAGACCCAGGTTCGATCCCTGGGTTGGGAAGAGTCCCTGGAGAAGGAAATGGCAACACACTCCAGTATTCTTGCCTGGAGAATCCCATGGACAGAGGAGCCTGGTGTGGCAAAGAGCTGGACATGACCCAGCGACTTCACTTCCTTTCTTTCTTTCTTTACTCTTTAATTAGATACTGCTTTCTTCCAGAAAGTATTAAGGGAAGATTGAAGTATAGAATACATAGCATGATAGCATGAAAACAGAAAGAGGACTGAATGTCTTCTAGGCCAAATGTGAAAAATTAAGAAAGAATACACTTATTTGAGTCTTATCACATCGCATGATTCAACTAAACTGATGGTACCAGAGGCTTTAAAGAAAGAAAAATATTGAGTGTTTTGGATTAAAAAAAAAAAAAAAAAGCATAGAAAAGAAGCAGCACTCATCACTATCCTCTCACTGCTTACACTATTCAAACCTTGCCCCCAAAATGCATATGGCTACTGCTGGTGTGTTTTAACCAACATTTTGGACTAGGACTAGACAGCTACTTGGCCCTGGATTTTATTTTCCTTGTTTCTTCTTACAAAGCAAGACATTGGAATCAACTAGATCTCAAAACATTGCCAAGCAAGCAAAATTTGAATCACTGCTACAGCCACCAGTCTCCTGAGTGAGCTTCCATATGTTTCCTCTTGACTGGTCCATCTTCCTTAAGTCTATTTGGTAAGACATAGGGACTTCTCAGCAACATTTACTTAATGATGTCTATTGATCACGTACATGTGCCTGGTACTATGATAGGCTGTGATATGCACTACAGTAGTCTCTGAGGATGCTATCTTTCATTGGCTTGTTCACCATTAAGACTGAGTCGATGGAAGGTGACTGTTGACTCATAAACTTGGAAATTTTTCCTAGCCAAGTCATACTGGTCAGTTTAATTAAAATGAGATCTGATTCATTTGTTTGAAACCCAAACACATTTGCTATCTTTATCACCTCTGCTTGTACCTCACTTAAAATGCCCTAAGTTTTATTTGACATATGCTTCTTCTAACTGTGGGAGCCAGCTTTGTGCATGTGCAAACTTTAGCATCTCAGTTACACTGGTATCGTTTACATCTCATTTCCTGCTCTGGGATGACCAGTGAGAATCATTCTAAATATATGCACAACTGAAATGATCAGGGAGATCAATGATCAGGGACCACCCTTGACCAGGAGCCTATGGATAAATGCTCTATGCTTTCATTCTTCAAGTGGACATGTTTCGCAGGGATCCTTAGAATTCTTGTGGGATTGAGCAGCAACATTGACCCGTACAGCAGGTCTAGTTATTCGCGGGTCCCCGAGAAGGAGCTACCTGAAGGAATCATGGGGGAGAGAGAGAAAGGAGACCAAGCGGCGAAGAATGACAGAGTCAATCTGGCTTATGTCAAGGTCTCATTTACTAGCCGAAAACGAGCAGTATTTATAGTCAAAGGTTACANTGCAGTGATTTTGGAGCCCAGAAAATAAATATCATTGATAGGTTACATTTATTATAGAGTTGATATTCTTTTGCTATCCCCACTCTCAATTTTACCTCTTCCTGATTTGTCTTCTCTACCCAAGAACAAACTCAAGAATGCTTTTCTATGTTACCTTTTCTTAATTCACCAACTCTAGTAATTTTGTTTCTTTGCTCAGAGCTTCAGTGAAACAAAACTTCCTATCTTCTTTTATATTGTTATTTTTCTGTGTTACTCTAGGCTCAGAAGGTCAAGTGCAAATTTCATGAGAGCATGACTGGCAGCGTCTTCATCGCTTCCTCATATCCTTTTCCCTTGGGCACAAATTAAGGGATCCACTGGCTATGTTCTCATCTAAAGCTGGTGATTCATAATTGATCTAAATCTACTGTGGAAATCTTGTACCCCCTTTTCAGGTTCCATATGGCTGAACTCAGCAGTGGCCACAGGACTGGAAAAGGTCAGTTTTCATTCCAATCCCAAAGAAAGGCAATGCNATTTATGTTGGCTATTTGTTCGGGCTTGTCCATGCTTGTCCAGATAATATCGGCCTCATGGCTCCTCACACAACATGACTCAATAACACACCTTTCTCTTCTTTTATGTGTCACTCTGTGTTCCTCACTCCTGCCCCCACCCCAGATCATAAATTGGATTGCACATAAGCCTCTGGTTTACATTCTGTATTAGGGTGAACCAGGTTAAGAAATGCAGGATAATTCTTACCTCTTTTCAAGAGAATGTAAATATACTCAGGTATTCTGTAGAAAATTCCTTATACATAGATTGGGTCCCCATTTCCTTTCCTTTTCTCCAAGGTGAGCTCATCACTAAAAAATACCTTAAGAAATCTCTCTCAGAGTTTGCAATGTATCAAGCTCAATATGAACTAGGCTTTAGAGACATAAAAATATGAAAAATAAGACTCACCTTTAAGACACTTAGTGTGTGTTGATAGACATCAAAGCAAACAAAACATGGTAAAGTAAGAACTGTGGTAAAGATTTGCATAGCTACTAAGACTTCTGGAAGAAAAACTTCTGAAAAAAAGGAGAGTCTGTATTTAAAACCTAGGATTAAGCCAAATAGTAAATGAGGGCAATGTAAATTCTGCCAGAGATAATCATAAGCCAGAGAGGCTTAATAAAATATCGGCACAAAGGTAAAAGCAGTTTGGAGTTTATGGAGTATAAAATCCATAGTGAAATATCCAAGAAGGTGAAGTTGCAGACACAGATAGGGGTCATGCAATAGAGAGATTTGAATGATTTGATAAGGAAACCATTACTCATTTTGCACAAGAGGCTCCAGTAAAAATGGTAGTTCTTAAAGTCTTTTGAGTCAAAGATTAGTTTTGAGCATCTGGTTGAGGTTACTGTCTCCCTGTCCAAAAAAGGGCACATCCACCAAAAACTTTTTATTCCATTTATTGTGAATTACAGTGATTCCCTGAAACCTGTTTATGGGTCCCTTAAGAATACTCGTGTTAAAATCCCTTGCACCAAAATATTTAAAGCATGAAAATAATAAAGCATGAGGATTTGTTTGGAATTTTCTGGTAGCCATATGGAAAATGAATTTTTGAAGGATAGTTTCTGTGTATAAATAACATCAAAGAAACTATGTAATAATCCAAGCAAGTCAAGATGAGCAGCATGATTGTAGTAGTAGAATAAAGAAGTGCTGGATTCAGGAAATTCCTTTAGGAAATGTAATTAATAAGAATGAGATTGATTAGCCGTGTGTCATACAAGGCAGAGAATGATGCAGAAGAGTTTGCTTTGGACAATTTGCTTTGAGATGTTTCTGGTTAGTTCAATTAAAATGTCCAATTAGTATTTGGTTACACCAATCTCAGGCTGAAAACTCAAGATAAATTTTTGAAAAACCACCCTACATGTAGTTAACCCATAAGAGTGGGTGAACTGATTTAGGGAGATGATACAGACTGGGAAAAGAGTGTTCAAACAAAGTAGAAATGAAAGCAAAATAAAAACAAGATCAGGAAGTTTTCCTCTGTTTGTGGCAAGTAGAAGATCAGGCAATCTTAGTGTATAGCCAATCGTCTCAGAATGGCAGCAGGACAAACCAAATTAAAATAGATTGAGAGGTGAATTAAAACTGTGGAAGTAGAGGCATTGGTGGAGAGTTAATATCTAAAATATATGAAGAGCTTGTGCAACTCATAATTTAAAAACTTAAAAAACTGGATTAAAAAATAGGCAGAGAACCTGAATAGACCTTTTTTTTTTTTTTTTTTTAAAGAAAACATGTAGATGGCCAACAGGCACATGGAAAGATGCTCAACATCACTAATTATCAAGGAAATGGAAATCAAAACTGCAATGAGACACTACCTCACAGTTGTCAGAACAGCTATTATAAAAACACAAAAAATAACAGGTTCTGGAAAGGATATAGAGAAAAGGGAATCCGCATGCCCTGTTGGTAGGAATGTAAATTGGTGTGACTGCTATACAAAACAGCACAGAGGTTCCTCAAAAAATTAAAAATAGAACTACCATGTGATCCAACAAGTCCACTTCTGAGTATTTCTCTGGAAACGCAATAAAAACACTAACTCAGGAAGATATTTGCACCCATATATTCATTGCAGCATTATTTGCAATTTATAATAGCCAAGATATGGGACAACTCACATGTTCATATGTAGAATCTAGAAAACAAAATAGGAACAAATAAAACAGAAACAGACTCATGGATGCAAAGATCACACTGTTGGTTGCTAGAGGGGAGAGAGATTGAGGGGCAGCCAAAATAAGTGAAAGAGATTAAGAGATATCAACATCCAGTTGTAAGTCATGGGGATACAAAGTAGAGCATAAGGAATATGATCAATAATATTGTAATAACTTTGCTTGGTGGCAGATGGTAACTATACTTCTCTTAGTGACCATTTCAGAATGTATATGTGTGTATGCTGCAGCTACTGCTAAGTCGCTTCAGTTGTGTCCGACTCTGTGCGACCCCATAGACAGCAGCCCACCAGGCTCGGCCATCCCTGGGATTTTCCAGGCAAGAACACTGGAGTGGGTTGCAATTTCCTTCTGCAATGCATGAAAGTGAAAAGTGAAAGTGAAATCGCTCAGTCGTGTCTGACACTGTGCGACCCCATGGACTGCAGCCTACCAGGCTTCTCTGTCCATGGGATTTTCTAGTCAAGAGTACTGGAGTGGGGTGCCATTGCCTTCTCCGATATGTGTGTGTGTGTGTATGTGTGTGTATATACATATATATATACACACACACATATATATATTTATATACATATTTCAGCTTTCTATAAATAAACTGAGTGCTGAAGAATTGATGCTTTTGAATTGTGGTGTTGGAGAAGGCTCTTGGGAGTCCCTTAGAAATCCAACCAGTCCATCCTAAAGGAAATCAGTCCTGACTGTTCATTGGAAGGACTGATGCTGAAGCTGAAACTTCAATACTTTGGCCACCCGATGTGAAGCAGTGACTCATTGGCAAAGACCCTGATGCTGGGAAATATTGAAGGTGGGAAGAGAAGGGGACGACAGAGGATGAGATGGTTGGATGTCATCACCAACTCAACAGACATAAGTTTGAGTAAACTGTGGGAGTTGGTGATGGACAGGGAGGCCTGGTGTGCTGCAGTCCATGGGGTCACAAAGAGTCAGACGCAACTGGACTGACCGACTGACTAATATATATATTTATGTGTATATATATAAAATCACTATGATATACACTTGAAACTAATAGGATGTCTTATGTTATACTTTAATTTTTTTTAAAAAGCATTGATGCAAGCATTTTTAAGGAGTTTGACTCAAAGAATAATGAGCTAGAAAAAGCAATAGGTAGATGTTTTAGATAATTCTGGGAGGGATGTTGTTTTGTTTGTTTTTTTTTAAGGTTGAAAGAGAAGTGAGCTTATTTCTATGCTGTGGGAAATGAGCCATAGAGATGAATAGAAGGGTAAAATAAATGAAGATCCAAGAGGCAGATGAGATGATGCGACCTAAATCACCAGCCTGATGGATGATCTAAGCCTTGGACAGGGGAGAGGGTCACTCACCCTCTGTGAATTCAGAAGGTGGTGAATACAGGTCAGGGTAAAGATACTTCTGCAGGTGCTGTGTGAGTGGGAGTAGAAAGTCTTTATTTTTGATTACATCATTTTTTGGATGGACACATAAGAGAGGTGATATTTTTGAAGACTCTGAAAGGAATGGAAGAAAAACTACCAACAAACTGAAGTTTAAAGTTGGGAACTATTGATTTTTTTGTACTCATCAGTCCTAGAGTGTCGTAATACTTACCAGTAGTTTTCAGCCGCCATGTAAATGAAAATGACAGGTTAATACAGAATTAGGGTCTGGTTGGCAGTAATGACTAAAAGATGTGGGTGCATGGGGATTGAAGGGACAATAGGTCCCATCTGAGTAGGGCAGGAAGGAAATCAGGAGAGGAGCAAAACCCGGAGAGAACTGAGAGAAGATGAAGATATGTATTTGATTGAAGAGGAAGTTGAGGAACTTCCCTGGTGGCCCAGTGGTTTAGGAATCTGTCTTTCAATGTGGGGGACACAGGTTCAATCCCTGGTCAGGAAACTAAGGTCCCACGTGCTATGGAGCAACTAAGCTTGTGAGCAGCAATTAGAGAAAGCCCACCCCCTGCAGCGAAGACCCAGTGCAGCCAAAACTAAATAAATAAGAAAGATGAGTTTGTGAAAGTGCCTAAAGGAAGTGAGTTTGTTTTCAGAGAACAGAACACTGGATTTTCAGATTTCTGACAAGGCAATTGAATTATCTGTCCTTGGGTGGGGAAGGTGAAATGGAAAGAAAGATTCCAGATTTGAGATTGAGGGACTTTGAAATTAGTGAATTCATATACGTGAACACAAATTTCATTCAAGATAATAGTGACACTTGAGTTGAGGAAGAAAATTTTGAGCCTGATCAAAGTCTTCCCAGGCAGAGAGAAAAACGGGTTAATCTTTATATTCCTCTGTTAGCTGAGGTTGAGGGGCTACACAGCCTCCTTTGAAGAGGAGGTACTATAATATTCTTAGAGGGAAAAGGGATGTCCTATTCTTAGATGAGAAAAGGGCTTTCCTTAAGACAGGAGGAGCAAGAAACGTTGTATTAGAGGTTGATAATATAGAAGAGTGCTTGATATGGAAGGAGAGTTTCAGAAAGCAAAGAGAAAATGTTTGAGGGTATGAGTACAACTCTTGTAATGTAAAAAAAAAAAAGTGATTTAACTTTTATTGCAACTGTATTTCCTGGACTTGCCCACACAACCCTTGTTTGCATAGCATCTATTAAGCTCTTACAGAAGTAGTGCTGTGTGGATTTCAGCTTGGGAAACATTGGCAGACCACTCAAGGATAGCGGGCTTCAGAGGCATTCCTCAATGGGGTTGATGCCAAGTCATGGCGAATTCAACTCCAAAGGTGTCTGGAGGGCACAGTTTGGACAACGATGAGGCAGCTTCAAGACCACCCAATTTGTTCGTGGTTATCCTGGCCATTTTTCAACTCAGCTAAATTGAGAACTCCTCCATGAAATCAAGGACAGTTCCTGTTTCTTTACATTGCCACAACATTTGGGTTATTATTGAGCATATAGATAAATACTAAACAAGTATTTGTTTTTATTGAAGCTTGCAATGAATTAAAAAAAAATGCAACTTAGGTTTGATTTCCTGTTTCATTCTACCTTTATTGGAGATTTATTTTCCATTTAGGTATACCACCTTAGATCCCCAACCAGGGATCAAACCCATGTCCTCTGTGTTTGATGTGTGCCGTCATAACCACTGGACTGAGAGGGGAGTCTTCATTTAGTTTTTTAACCTAATGGTAAATACCCAAATGTGTTGGAACTGATTGTCAATTTTTAATAGTAATCATTATTTACACACTTCAATGTCTTGTATACCTACATAGATTCTTTCTTTGATAATATTGATGAAAAAAGAATATTTGATGTTGCCGATGAGTAAAATATTTACCCCAATTATTAGAAGTAAACAAAATAAAAAGAAAGAGCTGCTCAGATTTGAGAAGTATGTAGCTAAATCAGTCACTTAAAAATGATGCTTTTTTTAAGAGTAAAAATTAAAACTTAATTAGAAGTGTAAGATTTTTGACTGAAAAGTTTTGTATGACTATCAGCAAATTACTCTTGAGAATTATTTAATTAGCTTATATAATATAGTAACTTTGTGTATAGAAGATAATATGTAAGTATAAATGTATCATGGGGCTTTTCAGGTGGCTCAGTAGCAAAGAATTCACCTGCCAGTGCAGGAGACGTGGGTTCGGTCCCCATCCCTGGGTTGGGAAGATGCCCTGGAGAAGGGAATGGTAACCCACTCTAGTATTCGTACCTGGAGAATTCCATGGACAGAGGAGCCTCAAGGGCTATAGTCCATGGGATCACAAAAGAGTCAGACATGACTGAGCCACTAACCACCACCAAGAGCAATAAATGTATAATATATACACAAATGTTTAAAATTTATTATTGTAATAATAAAAATATAATGTACAATATTTATACTTATATAAAAGGAAAGAGAGTCATGCATATACCTTATTGGATTCTAGTCTGATATCTACAAATAAAGATATAAAAGAGTTGAAGATTTTAACTATGAAAAATTCTGATACAGTTATGGATTGTATTTGAGTTTATATTTTTAAAAATATTAATAATATATGTCATGTTCTCATTACTACTCTATGAGGGTTCTCACCATCAGGAAATGCAAGAAAAAAGTAAGGTCACTGACAGAAACCTCCAACCTCTGGATTATTTGATATACTGTCCTCCAGTGTTAGCAGAGCTTATTCTGCTTACTTAGGTCAGAGTTCCCACGTTTATTGATGAGCTCTACCTCTTTGATAGAGTGCTTTCACAGTGTAACTAAGCCCAGACTAACCTCACTACAGAGGTGAGGATATAGAAATCTATTGTCATGAAAGTCCCCATGCAGTCTTCCTCCCCTGAAGACCCAGTGTCTTTGAAAACCCTGGGCCATTCACGTATTGAATCTTCATGCCCCCTGATGAAACAGATTTTGACCTGCAGACCTTTAAGCTCAGGTTTGATTGATTTGGAAAACTGTATTTGATGAACCTCTAAGTAACCATGGAAACCTTCTCAGGCCCCTGGACCCAGAAGTCAAGTGAGCACGCTATGTCGGATGCTTGCTTTTCTTCCACTCACTTCCCCATTGCAGTGTCCGTGAAAACATTTACTTATAAACCTTCCTCAGTCAGACTAAGAAGAAAAGCAGGTTCTACCTAGACTAATCTTCCAATGGATACAGTAGAAAAGATGAAAGCCTTTTCCTTAAAGGTCGGAAAAGCAAAAACACTATATGACAAGGATTTCAGTAAAGCTTTATTTCTACTTGGAAGAAGCATGCCTGATTTTAGAATTTAGAAGTTCATAGTCATGTTCCCAATAACACATAGCTCACATTTCACAAGTCAACATTACTGGAGGTTTCAATAACTGCTTTTAATCATTTAGGCTTCAAGGAGACAACCTGGCAGAAAGGACAGAAGAGACTTCGCAAATACTTCAATCTCCAGATGAAATAGTCCCAGAGTCTTTGGGTGAGTTTTAAATCCAACAAGATATGTTGTGATTTTAGTGTCACTTAAAGATGTCTTTAAAAAGAAAACTAAACCAAGCATCTTTGCTTACACCAAATCACCATAGCTGTCAGTCATCCGCCCACCACTCCTGCAGGTTTTGTGTGTCAGGAAGCTAAGGGCAAAGGAGAAAAAAAGTGTGAGAAGCAGCCTCTTAATTCCTGTGCTTGTTTAAGGTACAGGGTGACTACATTTTCTACTCTCAGAGTTTGTCACTAATTCCAACTTGGTTTTGGGACATACATCACCTACTACCATTCTCATTTTGAGGATCCTTTCAGTCTTCTGGGCAGAAATGTCAATGTCAGACTTGATTTACTTTCACCTCTCTCAGCCCTATATTAAATTGAACTCAAATCATGTCATTGTCACCAAGCCAGTCTCGTTTCCCCCAAGACTGCCTAGTCTATGCCTTTTTCCTTCTCCATCTAGTGTAAGAGCTCTATAAATAGATTTTCCTTGTACAATCTCACCTCATTTGGTTCATTATATTTCTAAACATAAATTTTATTTATTTATTTAAATAAAAAATAAAATTTATTTATTTTTTGTTCTATTTTCTATAGAACAAAATTCAAACTCCTTGGCTTAGCATATTAAGTTCATGCCAGGGCCCTTCAAGATGTTTGCTGAATATATAAATAAGTACATGTAATGCCACTATAGTGGCATGTAAGGTATATCACTGCTTCATCATTCATTGTTCTAGCAGGAAGCAGTCCACACATTCAATTGTAATAATTAGAAGGGAAACCATGGGAAAACATTTTCCTTACACCTGGCTAGAGAAGGACATCTTAAACAAGATGCAAAAATTCCTAAACATTATAAAAGCTCAATTATAGTGTGTTAAGAATTCTTATTCATCAAAAAATGGCAGGAAAAAAAGAGGTTGATAAGCTACAAAATAGGAAACTATATTTGTCACTGATCAAAGATTAATATTCAAAAAATGTAAAGTATATAATTTAATAAACAAAGGATCAGCAAACCAATAGAAAAATAAGCAATAGATATTTCACAGAAGAGGAAACACAAAAGGCCAATGAGCATATGAAAAATGTTTTACTCTAGTAACCAAGGAAAAGTAAGGCCCTTGAGAGATGCTGTTTTATGACTTTTTATGTGACACTGAGAAATCTGACAAAATCAAGTGCTGGTGAAGACAGAGACAAAAAGAAAATCATACAACAGCTGGAGCATAAGCAATTTTGGAAATAGTTTTCCATTATTCTAAAATCTGAGTGAAGCCCAGAGACTTCACTTCTGGATAAATATGTTAGAAAGCAAGTCTCATGTACCATGAAATGTAAGCAAATTTGTTAGTATGATGGTGGACCGGAAAATGGATAAACTGTGGAATTGTTATACTGTGGGAAACTGAATGCATGTCAGCTACACTCAGGATGGATGATATAAGTGGTATGCTGGTAACTGTTAACAGCTGTCTGAAAATGAAAAGCCCTGGTTTGTAGAGATTGCTGGTTTCCATGATATAAATATAATATAAACACTGACTTCAAGCCACCCATTTGAATTGGCATTTGGGCCTTCCAGTCTTGTGTGAGTAGGTTGCAACTCACAACTGAATGAATCTTAAAAGCATCATATTTGTTTTTAAAAAGGACTTGTAAAAGTACATATCTCAATAAAATAAAATGTGTCTATAAAAAAACATAATATTGATCGAACAAAAGCAGTCATAGAATGTCATTTTTCTAAGGCTCAAAACTAGTAAATCTAAGTAGTATATTCTTTAGGAAAACATACTTTAAGCGGTACAATTATATTGAAAGAAGGGAACGAAAAACTTGAAATGGTGACTATTCTTGGGGGTAGGGGAAGAAAAGAGATGGGATTAGGAAGGTATATGAAGGTTATTAGAAATGTTCTAATTCTTAAGTCAGGTGGTGGATTTGGGGCGTTTATTTTATCATCATGCTTTGTAACTTATATATATTATTTTGCATGTATATTTTAAATATACTTTTTATATGTCATATATTAAAAACATGTAAATCAATGTTAAAAAATACGGTATCATAGGAACATAAACCAGGGCCAGTGTAGCACAATACTAAAAAGAAGGTAATAGTTTCTACACACTCAGCTCTTTCCTAGTGCTGATAAGATGAAACACTCTCATGACAGACATTAATACTTGACAGTGAAAGGTGTGCACTGTGTCACTAGCAACTTAGGGGCCCCAAGCTGGCCATTAGTGGACACTCCATTAGTTTTCAGAGACAACCTGGTTTCTCCTCTTTGCTCTTCTTACAAGTGTCCATTTACTTAAGCCATTCTTCTTTGACTCATAGAAATTTCTTTCTCTTTTCATCTGCCTATTCAGATCCTGTGTGCTAAGATGATGTCAGGCCTCTCTGAAGTCCAGTTCATAAGCAATGTTTTCCTTTTTCTTTTTTTAATAGTATATATATGCCAATCCCAATCTCGCAATTCATCTCATTCCCCTTTTCCCCAATTATCCATACTTTTGTTCTTTACATCTGTGTCTCCTCTATATTTCTGCTTTGTAAATAAGATCGTCTATACCATTTTTTTCAGATTTTACATATATGCATTATTATATGTTTTTCTGACTTACTTCACTCTGTATGACAGTCTCTATGTCCATCCATGTCTTAAGAAATGACCCAATTTTGTTCCTTTTATAACTAATAGTCTATTGTATATATGATATATATATATATATATATATATATTTCACAACTTTATCCATTCCTCTGTCGATGGACATTTAGGTTGCTTCCATGCTGTGATTATAGAAGACATACAGTTGACAGACAGACACATGAAAAGATGTTCATCATCACTGATTATTAGAGAAATGCAAATCAAAATTACAGAGGGGTACCATCTCACACCAGTCAGAATGGCCATCATCAAAAATCTAAAATAAATTGTACAAAAAAAATCTACAAAAAATAAACCATAAATTCTGGAGAGAATGTGAAGAAAAGGGAATACTCTTATACTGTTGGTGGGAATGCAAATTGATACAATCACTATGGAGAACAGAGTGGAGGTTCCTTATAAAACTAAAAATAGAACTACCATGTGACCCAGCAATCCCACTACTGGGCATACACTCAGAGAAAATCATAATTCAAAAAGACACATGTACCCCAATGTTCATTGCAATACTATCTACAATAGCCAGGACACGACAACAGCAAAACTTAAATGTTTTCTTGTTTCCAGCCCCTAACTGTTCTTGAATTACTTCTTGTGTGTTTGTTCTCTCATCAGTTGTATTATATGCTTCTTGAGAGTTTCTTGTGTTCTCTACCATGCTCAATATAAAACTAGACACAAAACAGGTATTAACTACTAGCCCATTACATATATATATATACACACATGTATATGTAGATATGGAGAAGGAAATGGCAACCCACTTCAGTATTCTTGCCTGGAAAATTCCATGAACAGAGGAGCCTGGTGGGCCACAGTCCAGGGGTTGTAAAGAACTGGCCGACTGAGCAACTGAGCACACACACACATACACACACACTTTTGAATTCTGTCAGAACACACACACACATACACACACACTTTTGAATTCTGTCAAAACTATTCCAATCCACTGATCTACAGATAATATATCCTTCAACAATCACATTTACATTATAACTGAGTATTGTTGGGACTTAAATTTTTTAGAAAATTAAACAAGAAAATCAGTAATATGTTGATTATAGTTACTTGCATTCACTGGGGAAAAAAGGTATTCATTAAGCTTAAGCTCCTTTCTTGAACTTCTTATATCCTGCATTCTTCACATTCAGATGTTAGAGACCTAATCAACAAATTCCAAAATATGCTGTCTGGTTCAGTACATTCTTTTCTACTTAAGTTATTCAGCTTGCTAGATCCAAAGTGCTAATGTGATTTTTATGTCAACTATGCATCCATCCTCATTGAACTTGGCTCAATAAACAAATATTTCTATGGGCAGGTGTAACTCTGTGCTTTAAAAAAACCTGTTGTGACACAAACAAAAGTATAAATAATGACAGGAAGTCATTAAATGAAGTTAAACATCATTAACAAACCCTACGGATCTCTAGGTTCTTACCGGCAGGCCCCATCGACCACAGATGCTGTTTCAAGTGCGGGTGGTACCAGAGACTGTTAGATTTTGACAAAAGTACTTTATCTTTCTGTTCTTCAGTTTCTTCTCTCAAATGAGGAGATAAACTAACATTTGACAAATTTAGAGACTCATTTTCCTTTCCATGTGATTTCAAAAAAGCTCAAAAAATTCATAGCTTGTATTTTGAAAATTATTTATATTAATACTTAGAAAAAAAATGCTCTGGAATAGACATCATTTTCCTTTCCATGTGATTCAGAAAAGCTCAAAAAATTCATAGCTTGTATTTTGAAAATCATTTAAATTAATACTTAGAAAAAATTGCTCTAGAATCGACAGAGCAACATAGTTTACATGTATGTGCCGGCCAATAGTTGATAATAAGCAGTGTACTCAGAGCTCTTTAAAAATGAAGTGCACCTCTCCAAGCATTAAACACTAAGGGGTTTTTTATTTTTTTTAGATTAGAGTATAGTTGGTTTTTAATGTTGTGTTAGTTTCTGCTGTACAGCAGAATGAATCAGTTATATTTATGTATACATATTTCCCCTCTTTTTTTGGATTTCCTTCTCATTTAGATCACCATAGAACATTGAGTAGAGTTCCCTGTTCTATACAGTAGGTTCTCATTAGTTATCTATTTTATACATAGTATCAATAGTGTATATATATCAATCCAATCTCCCAATTCATCTCGCGCCACCCTTAACCTGCACAGGTGTCCATACATTTGTTCTCTACGTCTCTGTCTCTATTTCTGCTTCACAAATAAGATCAGCTATACCGTTTTTCTAGATCCTGTGTATATGTGTTAATATACAAAGTTTGTTTTTCTCTTTCTGACTTACTTCACTCTGTATGACAGTCTCTAGGTCCATCCTGTTTTCACAATATTTATTGTTCCAAGTAGCTTATTATGCTGCTATTCTATCACTAAGCTAATCATGTCATACTCTGTGCGACCCCATAGACGGCAGCCCACTGGGCTCGGCCGTCCCTGGGATTCTCCAGGCAAGAACACTGGAGTGGGTTGCCATTTCCTTCTCCAATGCATGAAAGTGAAAAGGGAAAGTGAAGTCACTCAGTCGTGTCCAACTCTGTGCTACCCCATAGACGGCAGCCCACCAGGCTCCTCCATCCATGGGATTTTCTAGGCAAGAGTAATAGAGTGGGGTGCTACTAGATTTGGGCTATTTAGAAGGATCCTTTCTACTTAGCAACTATAAATATGGTTGGATATATAAATATGGTCAGATATGTAAATATGATGGATATGTAAATTTTCAAATATTCTGGCACACTTCACACCTCACCACACTGTAGATCTCATTAGATGTGGCACCAATAACCAGGAAGAATTGAACTAAAACAAGAACAGAACAAAATGTAAAACCATTGCCAAGCCTTTTACAAATGTTGTTATTTTTTTTTAAATCCATATTGTGTGAAAGTGTTCAAGTAAACTCCAAGAGAGAGAGCCATAGAAGATTATCTTGCTCAATTTGTTTTTTTTTTTCTTTTCAAAATTTTATACTGATCGTTTTATTTCTTTTTTTTATACAGTGAAACCTTATAAGCAATGGTGAATGAGAATGGCCGTGGCATACACCCTCTGTTGTTCCTAATCTATTTAGGTTTTACCTCTAAATAACAAAATTTTTTCCTTTACATTGTCTTCTGTTAACTTGATAATCTTATCTTCCACATTTATTTCTCTGATTCATTTTGAGTCTGTCATTGTATTTGAGGTTAGAGATCATATTTTATTTTTCTTTGTAGAGTGAGTCAATACCATCTCTATATTGTCTGTTCTTTCAACATAAATTTGTGGTACGTTTTATCAAAAACTAAGCTCTTATGGGTTTGGACCTAAAAATTCTGTTATGCCCATTATTGAGTTGTATCATGTTTTTTTTGTTGTTGTTTTAGCAAATCTTCATATTCTTTTTTTTTAAATTAATTTGTTTTAATTGGAGGCTAATTACTTTACAATATTGCGGTGGCTTTTGCCATACATGGACATGAATCAGCCATGGGTTTACATGTGTTCCCCATCCTGAACCCCCGCCCACTTCCCTCCCTATCCCAACCCTCAGGTTCATCCCAGTGCATCAGCCCTGAGCACCCTGTCTCATGCATCGAACCTGGACTGGTGATCTATTTCACATATGATAATATATGTTTCAATGCTATTCTCTCAAATCATCCCACCCTCATCTTCTCCCACAGAGTCCAAAAGTCTTTTCTTTACATCTGTGTCTCTTTTGCTGTCTCGCATGTAGGATCATCTTTACCATCTTTCTAAATTCCATATATATGCTTTAGTATACTGTATTGGTGTTTTTCTTTCTTGCTTACTTCACTCTGTATAATAGGCTCCAATTTCATCCACCTCATTAGAACTGATTCAAATGTATTCTTTTTAATGGCTGAGTAATATTCCATTGGGTATATGTACCACAGCTTTCTTATCCATCCATCTGCTGATGAACATCTAGGTTGCGTCCATGTCCTGGCTATTGTAAATAGTGCTGCGATGAACATTGAGGTACACGTGTCTCTTTCAATTCTGTTTTCCTCGGTGTGTATGCCCAGCAGTGGGATTGCTGGGTACTGTGGCAGTTCTATTTCCAGTTTTTTAAGGAATCTCCACACTGTTCTCCATAGTGGCTGTACTAGTTTGCATTCCCACCAACAGTGTATGAGGGTTCCCTTTTCTCCTCACCCTCTCCAGCATGTATTGTTTGTAGACTTTTTGATAGCAGCCATTCTGATTTGGCATGAGATGGTACCTCATTGTGGTTTTGATTTGCATTTCTCTGATAATGAGTGATGTTGAGCATCTTTTCATGTGTTTGTTAGCCATCTGTATGTCTTCTTTGGAGAAATGTTTGTTTAGTTCTGTGGCCCATTTTTTTTTTAATTAGGTCATTTATTTTTCTGGAATTGTTGCTCAACTTGTTTTAACAGCTCCTAGTTAAAAGCCTGGCATATAGTATTTCCAACTATAAAAATTCTAGCAAAGCCATGAGAGTGAGTTTTCTTCTGTAAATATAATAATTTGCTTTATGATGTAGGGTAGGACATTTTAATATTATTGTCAATATTCCACACAAATAGCAATTTCAACATATAATAAATTGGAAAAAATACAGAGTGAATAC
Organism: Neotragus pygmaeus; assembly: GCA_006410875.1. Lineage (NCBI taxonomy): Eukaryota > Metazoa > Chordata > Mammalia > Artiodactyla > Bovidae > Neotragus > Neotragus pygmaeus. The sequence goes on along the minus strand of SJYV01048237.1, from coordinate 68,175 downwards.
TAAAATTACAGTAATATTTGATCGCAGTTCAGCAGAATATAATTCAGTCTTGGGGGAATTAAATTATGCTAATTTATGCATTTTAAAGTAAAGAATCTATCTATTGTCACATTTATGATAGGGTTTTAATAGATAGGGATTCAAGTTTCCTTCATTAATGGATTAATATTTTTAATGTGGTACAATTCTCATCATTTATCCTGATTTTTTTGCTTGAATTTAAAATTCTGAATTATTGGAGCTAGAGCTCCATGATTTAAAAATTGTGATTATAGATTTGTGCTAAGCTTTCCATTGTCTCTCTGGTCTTGACTGGCCATTAAGGACTCAGAGGATTTAAGGCTCTGATTTTCTTCTCAGAGCACACATTTTATGAAACAAAAAAAAAAACTGTCTCCACTTGTGTGTGTGAATGTGAAGGAAGGCCTTCTTAAAGGATGCCTATGGCTCTTTAAAATATTAATAAATATAATCAATCAATGTTTAAAGCTTCCAGTGATTTAAAATACCCTCCTTATAACTGATTTTTTTATTTGAATGGAAGGTATTAAAGCACAAGCTATTTCTAGATGCTCTATGTATCTATCTCTATTGAAGAATTCTCTAGAGCCTGTAGAAATCTTCATTGTTATAATTAATTTAATTTAGCAGACATATGGAAAAGTTTACCATCTTTTTATTCACATGTTTGAAAGTCATTACATACCCACTCATCAATCTAGTCAAGCAAATAATATCAACTTGTTCCTTGATACATTAAAATAGAATACTAACCATCATATAATAATAAGTGCTCTTCTCCCAGGTAGTAACAGTGGTAAAGAACCTGCCTGCCAGTTCAGGTGATGAAAGAGACACGGGTTCAGACTCTGAGTTGGGAAAACCCCCTGGAGGTGCACTTGGCAATCCACTCCCGTGTTCTTGCATGGAGAATCCCATGGACAGAGGAATCTGGCAGGCTACAGTCCATAGGGTTGCAAAAAGTTGGACATGACTGAAGCAACTGAGCATGCGAGCATGCAAATTAGAAATGCTAAAGGTTTGCATACATTGTACACTAAATAAAACGCACTCTACACACTATTTTAAATCTCAAATACAATGATTTTTCAACATCCTGTTCAGTTACTTTCATATCCTTCTCATGATAATTTTATAGATCTGAGTTCATGATTTATGTATAAAAATTATATATGAACATAGATAAGTTCATATATTAAGCAATATGTAACTCCAACTTATTCTTTTTTTTCTAACATATTCATTCTTTTCATGAAAATAGATTCTTTACCTGGGACTGAAGAAGCGCTAATGGAAGAGGGTGAAGAATTTGAGAAAGCATCTAAATCAACAGGACCTGTAAGTATATTCATTGACTTAATTTTATCTCTAAAACTAATGTATATCCCTAACAGGAACATGTAAAAGGAATAAGAAGCAATGTCATTTAAAGAATATGTTAAAATGTGCATCCAGAATAGCCCACATAGTCAAGGAGATGTTCCTTTAAGTAGGTGGTGTAGTTTTATCTACAAAGTTGCACTGAGCTCTTTCAGCAATTGGAGAAGAGTTGAATAAGGGGGGACCTAAGTCCTGGTATTATTAACTGCTTGGTTGTGCACATGAACATTCTAAAAGATTATGAGCTGCCATCTCAAACTTCAATAAATCAACCCACTCCAGTACTCTTGCCTGGAAAATCCCATGGACAGAGGAGCCTGGTAGGCTGCAGTCCATGAGGTCGCTAAGAGTCAGATACAACTGAGCGGCTTCACTTTCACTTTTCATTTTCATGCATTGGAGAAGGAAATGGCAGCCCACTCCAGTGTCCTTGCCTGGAGAATCCCAGGGACGGGGGAGCTGGGTGGGCTGCTATCTGTGGGGTCACACAGAGTCAGACACGACTGAAGTGACTTAGCAGCAGCAACAGCATATCATGATAGAAAAATAAATATTTTGCATATCCTGGAAGTTTACATATAACTTAAAGTGAAAGTTGCTCAGTCGTGTTCAACTCTTTGCGACCCCATGGACACTACAGTCCATGGAATTCTCCAGGTCGGAATACTGGAGTCGGTAGCCTTTCCCATCTCTAGGGGGTCTTCCCAACCCAGGGATTGAACCCAGGTTTCCCAAATTGCAGGCAAATTCTTTAACAGTTGGGCCACAAAGGAAGCCCAAGAACCAGAGTGGGTAGCCTATCACTTCTCCAAAGAATCTTTCTGATTGCAGGGGGATTCTTTATCAACTGAGCTATCAGAGAAGCCCAGATATAATTTAAGCATGATATTATTAGTTGTGAAGTCCTTCTGATATTTTTATTAAACTATATCTCTTCTACAAAGTACATTGGGAGGTAACCATTCAGTTCAGTTCAGTCACTCAGTCGTGTCCAACTCTTTGCCACCCATTGACTGCAGCATGTCAGGCTTTCCTGTCTATCACCATCTCCTGGAGCTTGCCCAAACTCATGTTCATTGAGTCGGTGATGCCATACAACCATCTCATCCTCTATAATCCTCTTATCTTCCCACGTACAATCTTTCCCAGCATCAGGGTCTTTTCCATTGAGGTAGCTCTTTGCATCAGGTGGCCAAACTATTGGAGTTTCAGATACAGCATCAGTCCTTCCAATGAATATTCAAGATTGATTTTCTTTAGGATTGACTGGTTGGATCTCCTTGCAGTCCAAGGGACTCTCAAGAGTCTCCTCCAAAACACAGTTCAAAAGCATCAATTCTTCAGCATTCAGCTTTCTTTATGGTCCAACTCTCACATTCATATGACTACTGGAAAAAACATAACTTTGACTAGATGGACCTTTGTTGGCAAAGTAATGTCTCTGCTTTTTAATATGCTGTGTAGGTTAGTCATAGCTTTTCTTGCAAAGAGCAAGCGTATTTTAGATTCATAGTCACAGTCACCATCTGCAATGATTTTAGAGCCCAAGAAAATAAAGTCTGTCACTGTTTCCATTGTTTCTCAATCTATTTGCCATGGAGTGATGGGACGAGATGCCATGAACTTTGTTTTTTGAATGTTGAGTTTAAGCCAGCTTTTTCACCCTCCTCTTTCACTCTCATCAAGAAGCTCTTTAGTTCCTCTTTACTTTCTGCCATAATGGTGGTGTCATCTGCATATCTGAGGTTATTAATGTTTCTCTTGGCAATCTTGATTCTAACTTGTGCTTCATCCAGCCTGGCATTTTGCATGATGTACCCTGCATATAAGTTAAATAAACAGGATAACAATATACAGCCCTGACATACTCCTTTCCCAATTTGGAACCAGTCTGTTGTTCCATGTCTGATTCTAACTGTTGCTTCTTGACCTGCATACAGATTTCTCAGGAGGCAGGTAAGGTGGTCTGGGCTTTGGCGTAATCAATAAAGCAGAAGGTTTGTTGTTGTTGTTTTTTAATTTTCTTGCTTTTTCTGTGATTCAATGGATATTGGCAATTTGATCTCTAGTTCTTCTGCCTTTTATAAATCAATCTTGAACATCTGGAATTTCATGGTTCATGTACTGTTCAAGCCTGGTTTGGAGAATTTTGAGCATTACTTTGCTAGCGTGTGAAATGAGGGCAACTGTGCCGTAGTTTGAGCATTCTTTGGCATTGCCTTTCTGTGGAATTGAAATGAAAACTGACCTTTTCCAGTCCTGTGGCCACTGCTGAGTTTTTCCAAATTTGCTGGCACATTGAGTGCAGCACTTTCACAGCAGCATCTTTTAGGATTTGAAATAGTTCAACTGAAATTTAATCACTTCCACTAGCTTTGTTTGTCATGATGACTCCTAAGGCCCACTTGACTTTGCATTCCAGGATGTCTGGCTCTAGGTGAATGATCGCAACATCGTGGTTTTCTGGGTCATGAAGATCTTTTTTGTACAGTTCTTCTGTGTATTCTTGCCACCTCTTCTTAGTATCTTCTGCTTCTGTTAGGTCCATACCATTTCTGTCCTTTACTGTGCTCATCTTTGCATGAAATGTTCCTGGTATCTCTAATTTTCTTGAAGAGATCTCTAGTCTTTCCCATTCTGTTGTTTTCCCCTATTTCTTTGGATTGACCATTGAGGAAGGCTTTCTTATCTCCCCTTGCTATTCTTTGGAACTCTGCATATAAATGGATGTATCTTTCCTTTTCTCCTTTGCCTTTAGCTTCTTTTCTTTTCTCAGCTATTTNTATCTTCTGCTTCTGTTAGGTCCATACCATTTCTGTCCTTTACTGTGCTCATCTTTGCATGAAATGTTCCTGGTATCTCTAATTTTCTTGAAGAGATCTCTAGTCTTTCCCATTCTGTTGTTTTCCCCTATTTCTTTGGATTGACCATTGAGGAAGGCTTTCTTATCTCCCCTTGCTATTCTTTGGAACTCTGCATATAAATGGATGTATCTTTCCTTTTCTCCTTTGCCTTTAGCTTCTTTTCTTTTCTCAGCTATTTGTAAAACCTCCTCAGACAACCATTTTGCCTTTATGCATTTCTTTTTCTTGGGGGTGATGTTGATCACTGCCTCCTGTACAATGTCATGATCCTCTGTCCATAGTTCTTCAGGCAGTCTGTCTATCAGATCTAATCCCTTGAATCTGTTTGTCACTTCTACTGTATAATCATAAGAGATTTGATTTAGGTCATACCTGAATGGTCTAGTGGTTTTTCCTACTTTCTTCAATTTATGTGTGAATTTGGCAATAAGGAGTTCATGATCTGAGCCACAGTCAGCTCCCGGTCTTGTTTTGCTGACTGTATAGAGCGTCTCCATCTTTGGCTGCAAAGAATATAATCAATCTGATTTCAGTACTGACCATCCAGTGATGTCCATATCTTGTGTTGTTGGAAGAGGGTGTTTGCTGTGACCAGTGCGTTCTCTTGGCAAAACTCTGTTAGCGTTTATCCTGCTTCATTTTGTACTCCAAGGCCAAATTTGCCTGTTATTCCAGGTCTCAACTTCCTACNACCATCCAGTGATGTCCATATCTTGTGTTGTTGGAAGAGGGTGTTTGCTGTGACCAGTGCGTTCTCTTGGCAAAACTCTGTTAGCGTTTATCCTGCTTCATTTTGTACTCCAAGGCCAAATTTGCCTGTTATTCCAGGTCTCAACTTCCTACTTCTGCATTATAGTCCCCTTTGAAGAAAAGGACATCTTTTTTGGGTGTTAATTCTATAAGATCTTGTAGGTCTTCATAGAACTATTCAACTTCAGCTTCTTCAGCATTACTAGTCAGGGCATAGACTTCGATTACTGTTATATTGAATGGTTTGCCTTGGAAATGAAAAGAGATCATTATGTCATTTTTGAGCTGTATCCAAGTACTGCATTTCAGACTCTTTTGTTGACTATGAGGGCTACTCCATTTCTTATAAGGGATTTTGCCCACATTAGTAGATATAATGGTCATCTGAATTAAATTTGCCCATTCTATTCCATTTTAGTTCACTGATTCCTAAAATGTCGATGTACACTCTTTCCATCTCCTGTTTGACCACTTCCAATTTACCTTGACTCNGATGTCCATCTGCAGAAGAATGGATAAGGAAGTTATGGTACATTAATTCTTATAAATAGGATGGGCAAAAAAGAAAATATATTTTGACATTTTCGTGTTTTCAAGTGATTGCTAATTCTTTATTAAAATGATTTCTAGCCCCTGCAAATTGCATTTGGTCGGTATATAAATATACTGAAACAGGGGAAAAGCAATATGGATGTTTGTATAGAGAGGTAAAAACTTCATATTCCGATTATGAAATGTGCAGGGTGCATGTCGAAATGGTCTCTTTGTGTGTGAAGCACATGAAGTTAATATTCAGTCCCTTAGTGAGGATGGAAAAACATTAAGATCCTCATAAAAAGGTTTTTCCTTACATGTTCGTATTCTTCTTTGGCTATAAAAACTACATCAATTACATAAAAATGACTGGATACAAAGTGCTTTCCTAGAGATGCTTAAATATTTGTGGGCTTCTTTGCCCTCTCAACCATGTTAATTTAATCAAGATTTTTTTTTTTACACCTATTATAAGAAGTAGCCACATACAAAGTCGGAGTCTCAGGAGTTTGCTGACTCAAATGGAAAAAATATATAATATATGCCTGCTATTACATTGAACTATAATGTATATTAGAAGAGCATTAGAGAAAGATTATTTTAAGAGCTATGCTTGAAAGGATGTTGACTGTTGGGTAATACTGAATATCCATCCTTTAAGATATTGAACTCTTTTTTTCTCTTTTCCATGCATCACAGATTTTTAGAGATATTTCCAAAAGTTAATAAAAGATTAATATCCATATCAATATTAGATTTGCAAAATATTTCAAAACTGCAATTCAGTGTAACTTCCTATTACCTATGTTAAAGTTTTATTTCAAATTTGTTTGCTTTCAAATAATTTTGGGGAAAATTCAGTAAAGAATGTAATTTAAAATTGGAAAAACCACAAGATAGATGAATTTTCACATTTTGTTTTGTTTTTCCAATATTTTTATGCATATGTATATATCTGTAAATGTCATATCATAACTTAAACTTTGAAAAATAGCCCATTAGCATCTTTGATTCTGTTTTTTCTTTACATATGATAATAATCTGACCTAAAATTGTTTTAATGCCTTTTTCTAATACCCATATATTTTTGAAGCCATATCTGTTTTAGTATCTATTAGATGAAATATCCTCTTGCATTTTTAAAGTTTAAGGCTTTAATTTTAGTGTCAAACTATATTTCAGAGTTGTTATATTTGAATCAATGTTAGGTGTTTTGGTTGGATAGTCTCAGTTAGTTTGTCCCAGGCTAATGGTTGTGAGTTGGATGGTCATGAACTTGGGACAGGTGTGTTGGTATCCAGGCATTCCAGCTTTCCCATTAAATCCTTCTGGTTCAAATAGGCAATTCCATGTCCTGCTGTGTGTTGTACAAATGTTATTTTCTGTGTTTGTTTTTATGTGAAAAAATATGGGAAACATTGAGATTTGGGGCTTAGAAGTAATGTTTTGGAGATAACTGCACAAAATCATCATCAGTTTTCCTTAGACTGGATTCCTAAAAAGATCAGAGTATAAACTATTCTTAAGTCCTTGATACATACCAGAAATAGTTCATTTTTCCCTTTAGCCAGGACTCTCCTAAAACTTTACTGGAATTAAATGTTCCCTAAAAATGTTTAAGTGAATAAACAAAAATTGTACAAAAAAATCTATCTTACTGGTAAATGTAATATGGGTTATTTTTAGTCTTAAAGTTGGGTTTCTTTGTTTATTAGTAAATTTATTTGATTACAAATGAATAAATTTTACATAAACTTATTTAACATGTATTTCTGTTTTTTATGAACTTTTTTATTGCCATCAGTTATATTTATTTTGGAGTGTTTGCTTTTCTGTTGACTTATTAGTATTCATTATGCATAATGACTTGTTCTGTTTTATAGATGTAATTAGTCATTTTTGTTTTGCTTTATGTTGTTCATGATAGTTTTTTTTAATTACACTGAAGCTATGCTTTTCTCTTTCTGATTTCTTCCATTTTTTGCACATAGTCTCTCCTTCCCAATATGAGATATTTACCTAAAAGTTGTCTACATATTCCCCTTAAATTCTGTAATCAGTTTTGAATTTATTTTGGTGGTTATTGTGAGGCAGGAATTTAAGAATGTATTCTCAAATAAAATGTGTAGTGTCATTTATTTTTGAGAACTCATCCTTTTCTTATTCTGAATTTTTCTTTTCATCTGAATAAGGTATAATAATGTCATAGTTAATACTTATTTAATACTAATTTTTTGCCAGATAACTTATACATATTATTCCTTATTGTTTGCCATTAGGTCTTAATTATTAGGCATGACCTAAATCCAATCCCTTATGATTATACAGTAGAAGTGAAAAATAGATTCAAAGGATTAGGTCTGACAGAGTGCCTCAAGAACTATGGCTGGAGGATCATAACATTGTGCAGGAGGCTGTGATCAAAACCATCCCCAAGAAGAAGAAAAGCAAAAAAAGGCAGAATGGTTGTCTGAAGAGAAGGGAAAGACAAAGGGGAAAAGAAAAGATATTCCATCTGAATGCAGGGTTTCACTGAATAGCAAGAAGTGATAAGAAAGTCTTCCTCAGTGATCAGTGCAAAGAAATAGAGGAAAACAATAAAATGGGAAAGACTAGAGATCTCTTCAAGAAAATCAGAGATAACAAGTGAACATTTCATGCAAAGATGGGCACAATAGAGGACAGAAATGTTATGGACCTAACAGAAACAGAAGATATTAAGGAGAGATGGCAAGAATACACAGACCTATCAAAAAAGATCTTCATGACCTAGATAATCACCATGGTGTGATCACTCTCCTAGATCCAGACATCCTGGAATGGGAAGTCAAGTGTGCCTTAGGAAGCATCACCACAAACAAAGCTAGTGGAAGAGATGGAATTCCAGCTGAGCTGTTTCAAATTCTAAAAGATGATGCTGTGAAAGTGCTGCACTCAATATGCCAGCAAACTTGGAAAACACAGCAGTGGCCACAGGATTAGAAAAAGTCAGTTTTCATTCCAATCTCAAAGAAAGGCAATCCAAAAGAATGTTCAAACTTCCACACAATTGCACTCATCTCACATGCTAGCAAAGTAATGCTCAAAATTCTCCAAGCCAGGCTTCAACAGTATGTGAACTAAGAACTTCCAGATGTTCAAACTGAATTTGGAAAGGCAGAAGAACCAGAGATAAAATTGCCAACATTTGTTGAATCATCAAAAAGGCAAGAAAATTCCAGATAAACTGCTTCTTTGACCACACTAAAGCCTTTGACTGTGTGGATCACAACAAACTGTGGAAAATTCTTAAAGAGATGGCAATACCAGACCACCTTACTTACCTCCTGAGAAATCTGTATGCAGGTCAAGAAGCAACAATTAGAACTGGACATGGATCAGTGAACTGGTTCCAAATTGGGAAAGGAGTAAGTCAAGGTTGTATATTGTCGCCTTGCTTATTTAACTTATATGCATAGTACATCATGAGAAATGCTGAACTGGATGAAGCACAAGCTGGAATCAAGATTGCTGGGAGAAATATGAGTAACCTCAGATATGCAGATGATACCACCCTTATGGCAGAAAGTGAAGGGGAAATAAAGATACTCTTGATGAAAGTAAAAGAGGAGAGTGAAAAAACTGACTAGAAACTCAACATTCAAAAAACTAAGATCATGGCATCTGGTCCCATCACTCCATGGCATGTAGATGTGGAAACAATGGAAACAGTGACAGACTTTATTTTCTTGGGCTCCCAAATCACTGCAAATGGTGACTGCAGCCATGAAATTAAAAGATGCTTGCTCCTTGGAAGAAAAGCTATGACCAATCTAGACCGCATATTAAAAAGCAGAGACATTCCTTTGCCAACAAAGGTCTGTCTAGTCAAAGCTTTTTTCCAGTAGTCATGTATGGATGTGAGAATTGGACCATAAAGAAAGCTAAGTGCTGAAGAATTGATGCTTTTGAACTGTGATGTTGGAGAAGACTCTGGAGAGTTCCTTGGATTGCAAGGAGATTCAACCAGTCAGTCCTAAAGGAAGCCAGTCTTGAATATTCATTGGAAGGACTGATGCTGAAGCTGAAGCTCCAGTACTTTGGCCACCTGATGCAAAGAACTGACTCATTGAAAAAGCCGCTGGGAAAGACTGAAGGCAGGAGGAGAAGGGATCAACATAGGATGAGATGGTTAAATGACATCACCAGCTCAATGGACATGAGTTTGAGCAAGCTCTTGGAGTTGGTGATGGACAGGGAAGCCTGACATGCTACAGTCCANAAAGCCGCTGGGAAAGACTGAAGGCAGGAGGAGAAGGGATCAACATAGGATGAGATGGTTAAATGACATCACCAGCTCAATGGACATGAGTTTGAGCAAGCTCTTGGAGTTGGTGATGGACAGGGAAGCCTGACATGCTACAGTCCATGGGGTTGCAGAGTTGGACATGACTGAGCGACTGAAATGAAATGATTATCCAACTTATAGATGGGGAAACTGAGAGTTAGGGAGATGTGATAACTTTCCATACTTCCATTTGTAAGCAAAGGACCCAAGAGTGCACCCACCCTAAGTGGCCCAAGTCCAGGGTCTGCTCCCTTAACCACTGTATCATCTGAATTTGGGGTGTTAGCTTCTGTTGCCATGCCCATTCTTTTTGTTTTAGTTATTACATGCTTTATTAATAATATAGATAAAGCCCTTTCTTTCACTCTTACTTTGCAAAATCAAAGAATGTAACCATCATACAGTACCTAGCTAGTCTTGATCACAGCATGTGACTTCTTCTATTATTTTTTTTTAATATAGGTTTAGCATTTGGTTTTTCAAAGGAAATTTGGTATATCATTTACTAGAATACAGGAACCTACTCACCAATCTCTGGAGATTATTTAGTTTGCTTATATAGAAAGCATTTCATCTAGTGATTTTTGCAGCATTTCTGAAACAAGGCTTAAATAATTTTCACATGAATGTTCTAAATTAGAGACATAATTGATATCTTCACTTCCAGTTATTTTGTTCAGTACATTGGGACATTTGATTCAAAATAACATGAGCTTCTTGGGAAAAAGGAAGATGAGTAATTTATAAGTAACTCTTTATGATGTCCCAACCTTAAAAAAATTATTCGTGTTTCTTAAGAATTGTGAATCAGATGCCTGTACTTATTTTATTTAAGTAGGAATTTTGGAAACTCATCATTTCCTTTTAAGTTTCACTGATTTTTTAAAACGTTTATTAAGAAAGTATTTGCATTCCAATAGTAAGAAAGCAGTGTCCTAAAAGGGAGTTTCTAGAAGGATCACTCCATCAAAGAAGAATATTAATATTAATATAAACGTCTGATTGCCTAAGGAGACAGACCTCAACTGAAGTCAAGAAAAAAATAATTTGAAAAATGATTAAAAAAAATTAGCAGACATTATTCTTGGAGACCGTAAAAGTTAAGAAATATTCATGTAGAATCTGTTCTTCAAAAAAGGAATTTTAGACGCAGATGTAGAGAAAGACTTGTGGACACAGGGTGGGGGAAGGAGAGGGTGGGATGAATTGAGAGAGAAGCATTGACATATATATGCTACCATGTATGAAAGAGCTAGCTAGTGGGAAGCTGCTGCATAGTACATGGAGCTCAGCTCAGTGCTCTGTGATGACCTGAATGGGGGGTGGAGATGGGAGGGAAGCTCAAAAAGGAGGGGATATATGTATACATATAGCTGATTCACGCTGTGTAGCAGAAACTAACACAGCGTTGAAAAACAATTTTTGTTTTTGTTGCCTAGTTGCTAAGTCATGTCCAACTCTTTTGTGACCCCATGAATGGTAGGCTCCTCTGTCCATGGGATTTCCCAGGCAAGAATACTGGAGTGGGTTGCCATTTCCTTCTTTACGGGATCTTTCCGACTTTGGGATAGAACCCATGTCTCCTGCATTGGCAGATGGATTATTTACTATTGAGCCACCAGGGAAGCCCCATGTGGATGATAGTGAACTATAAATCTAGAGGCCAGGCATTCCTGCTTGAGATTCACTGTGGTAGATATTGATAAATGTATAGAAACAAGACTGGATAGCAACTCTTTTTCTCTGAAACTGTATCTCCTTAAGAGTGGGTACCCTGGATGTAACCAGGTAACCAAACAGGAAAACATGGGGCCTTCCAGGGACAGGGCCTCCCCGATACCCCTAAATTACTTAGATAATAGTATGTGATGCACACTTCCTGAGTTGTTTTCCAGATGTTAAACCGCCTGCCTTACCCCACCAAATGGAAGACGTTAACTGCTTGATGACCGTGAACACACAGTCCCAGGCCTTCTGGAGCCGAAGGACTGGTAGTGTTTACCCCTATGACAACACCCTGGTACCTCAGTTCAGTTCAGTTACTGAGTTGTGTCCAACTCCTTGTGACCCCGTAGACTGCAGCACACCAGTCTTCCCTGACCATCACCAACTCCAGGAATTTACTCAAACTCATGTCCATCAAGTCGGTGATGCCATCTAACCATCTCATCCTCTGTCGTCCCCTTCTCCTCCTGCCTTTATTCTTTCCCTGCATTAGGGGTTTTTCTGGTGAGTCATTTCTTGGCATCAGGTAGCGAAAATATTGGAGCTTCAGCTTCAGCATCAGTCCTTCCAATGAATATTCAGGATTGATTTCCTTTAGGACTGACTGGTTGAATCTCCTTGCAGTCCAAGGGACTTCCAAAGTCTTCTCCAACATCACAGTTCAAAAGCATCAATTCTTCGGCACTCAGCTTTCTTTATGGTCCAACTCTCACATCCATACATGACTACTGGAAAAACCATAGCCTTAGCTAGACTGACCTTTGTTGGCAAAGAAATGTCTCTGCTTTTTAATATGCTGT
>SJYV01048237.1:0-53585 GCA_006410875.1 Neotragus pygmaeus | reverse complement strand
TATTTAGTTCTTTGGCCCATTTTTTGATTGGGCCATTTATTTTTCTGGACTTGAGCTGCATAAGTTGCTTGTATATTTTTGAGATTAGTTGTTTGTCAGTTGCTTCATTTGCTATTATTTTCTCCCATTCAGAAGACTGTCTTTGCACCTTGCTTATAGTTTCCTTTGTTGTACAGAAGCTTTTAATTTTCATTAGATCCCGTTTGTTTATTTTTGCTTTTATTTCCAGTATTCTGGGAGGTGGGTCATAGAGGATCCTGCTGTGATTTATGTCAGAGAGTGTTTTGCCTATATTATCCTCTAGGAGTTTTATAGTTTCTGGTCTTACGTTTAGATCTTTAATCCATTTTGAGTTTATTTTTGAGCATGAGCCACCTGTCTCATTGTGTGGCCCAGCAGTAAACCATTCTCTGCTCCAAACTAAGATGTTTCAGTTTTTTGGCCTAACTATGTGTCAGACACATGAACTTGTGAACAATGTGTGAAGTGTGCTTTAGCTTTACCAACACTAACTTGGTTCAGATGGTAAAGAGTCTGCCTGCAATGCAGGAGACCCAAGTTCTATCCCTGGGTGGAGAATATCCCTCAGAGAAGGGAATGGCCACCCACGCCAGTATTCTTGCCTGGAGAATTCTATGGACAAGAGGACCCTGGTGGGCTGTAGTCCATGAGGTCCAAAGAGTTGGACACAACTGAGCAAACTAACACTTTCACTTTCTTTCAGCTACTCTGTGAGGTAAGTTTTTCTTCATTTTTTAAGTCTTACTAAAGGTTGAGTTGAGTTGATCTGAGTGTAAGTCCCTCAATCATGTTTGACTCTTTGCGATCCCATGGACTGTAACCCATCAGGCTTCTCTGTCTATGGGATTCTCCAGACAAGAATATTGGAGTAGATTGCCATTCCCTTTACCAGAGTATCTTCTCAACCCAGGGATTGAACCCAGGTGTCCCACATTGTGGGCAGATTCTTTACCATCTAAGCCACTAGGGAAGCTCCATACTAAAGGTAAAAAAAACCACAACTAATGGTGGAAATGTGATTGGAACCTGCTATAGACCAAATGTTTGTGTCCCCTCAAAATTCATATGTTGAAACCTATTCCTCTAACCCCCAATGTGATGCTCTTTTGAGGTGGGGCCTTTGGGAGGTAATTAGGTCATGAGGATGGAGTTCTCTTGAATAGGATTAGTACCTTTCTAAAAAAGACTCTGCAGTCACCTTGATCTTGGATTTACTTGCCTCCAAAACTGTAAGAAATAAATTTCTGCTGTGTAGAAACCATCCAATCTGTGATATTTTGTTAAAGCAATTTGAACAACCTAAGACAGAACACTCTGTGACACTACTAGAATTCATTTAGTCACTTTTCCTCCTGTTTTTGGAGGCTGGAGAGTGTGTACTGGGCTGTAGGGAGACCCATTCTGGGCTCTGGTCCCCTTCAACTAGAGTGACTCCAGTGTTATCTCTCTCATACTTAAGATTTAGGTTTAAGATTTGTTTCAAAAATAATTGCCCTGCTATAAATGAGCTTTGAAAATTACTATTCAGATTATTCAGAAATTTGTATTTATATTCGTATAGAGCATTAACTTTAACATGTAGCTCTCTGTCCCTTTTGCATCATGTAAATGTTTTGTCCTTTTTCTTAAACACTTTCAGAGCTCAAAGACTGAAAAAATTATAAAGGCTGTTTTTCTTACAAGCAAATTTATAAGAGATTTTGAATGCCTTTAAGGTCCTGGGGACTCAGATGGTTATAAATCTGCCTGCAGTGAAGGAGACCCAGGTTTGATCCCTGGGTCTGAAAGATCCCCTGGAGAAGGGAATGACAACTCACTCCATTATTGTTGCCTGGAGAGTTTCATGGACAGACGAACCTAGCGGGCAGCAGTCCATGGGGTCACAAAGAGTCAGACATGACTGGACAACTAACACACACAAGGTCCTAAAGCGCTTCCTAGGTGGCAGTAGTGATAAAGAATCTGCCTGCCAATTCAGGAGACACTAGAGATGCTGGTTCGATCTCTTGGTCAGGAAGATCCCCTGGCGTAGGAAACAGGACCCTGCTCCAGTACTCTAGAGTAGAGAATCCCACAGGCAGAGGAGCTTGATGGGCTACAGTCCGGGAGCCACAAAGAGTTGGACACGACTGAGCACAGGGTCTAGAAGATGTTTGATTTGCTCAAGTAACAAACACAACCACGTTCAGTTATATTAAGCAAAAAGATATTAAACTTTTTCAAGACTAATTAAATTAGATATGAGGCCACAGTTATAATTTCTCACTCTTTAAATCACTAACAATAATATCAGTTTAGTCTTTCAGTCCATATAGATTTAATTAAATATTTGACTGCATCTTAGAATTACTCCTCAACTTGAGAGAGAGAAGAAATAAAATCCCATAAGTGCAATATGTCATTAATAAATAAAAATAGTTCAAAATTTCATGAGGAAGTGTTTATACTTGACTGAAGCATGGCAATCTTATCACTGTCACTTTTAAGAAAACATTAAATTTTAGCTTTATTACTCCTAATCCAAGTTTGTAAAATATCAAATTTCTACTAATCTCTCTTTTTGTGAGACTGCTTAATTATTGAAATTTTGTCCTGGAAGGCGGATTCTACAGAATGAAATTAGTTCATGAACTTCCATTCAACATCACCTCTTTAACATGTAGGGAAACCTCCTCATTCTACTGTTGACTAGTTTTCTGCTAGACAAGTGAAGACTGATGTTTTTTTATTTCTTAGGCGAGTGGTTTTTTTCATACGGCTGTTGACATAAAAGGAAAACAAAGAAACTTAATAAATCATCTTTTGTATATTGGAAATTCAAGCATGACATACTCATTTTATCTGTGGTTTTTCAGTCTTTGCTCAGCTATGATGTGCAAATGTCAAATAAATAGTCAACTTTTGATGTGTTTTCACACAGTCAGTAAAGGAGACTGTAACAAGGCAAACTTTGTCTTTACACATCTCTGTGGTTGGGTTTCAAATACCAATAACTAACATTCATATATGCATTTCAGCTTATAAAACACTCTTCCCTTATTCCAACAATCCTGGAAGTAAGTACTATTGTCACCCTCAGTTTAAAAATTTGAAAAGAAATCTAGAGAGGATAAGTTGCCCCAAATCACATAGAATTAGAATTTCTTTAGGCTTGTTCTGAATGTCCTTTAGAATTATAGCATATAGGTGGCAGTATGGCTTGCAAAATCATCAACCAAATAATTTTAACTGTGTTTGATATGAATTCAGAGATTTCCACAATATGAACTCTATGTTTATCAACAAGATATTTTTTTACCAATAATAAAATACTAGAAAACAGAATTTCTATCATTATCACCAGATAAGAAAGAGATATGTAAGGAAGTTGTGGAGTTTAGAATAAGTGGTATTATTGCAAGGGCCATAAAAACCTACTGTGTTGTAGTGAATGATTTGTTATTGAGTTGTGGACATCATGGTAGACTGTGGATCCTGCATGCTAGGTTGAGGGTAATACAGCTCACTAGTCACTTCTGGGCATGCTCAGTTAATTTTGGAATATTTGAAGGAATAACCTGGTGGCTACTTGATAGGGTTAAATTTGAATGGAGAACAATTATAGAAATGGCAAGCAAGAAAAACATAAAAGGAAATGGCAAGGGCACCAATTAGGAGTCTTTGTAATCTTTGAATAGGGTGATGAATTTATGACCCTAGAGTAGCAATGGATGACAAAGAGGAATAGCAAGCTCTTTAACTTGCTTTTTCCTCTATGTGATTGTTTTAGTTTACTAAGATATAATTTAGGAGAAGACAATGGCACCCCACTCCAGCACTCTTGCCTGGAAAATCCCATGGATGGAGGAGCCTGGTGGGCCGCAGTCCATGGGGTCGCTAAGAGTCGGGCACGACTGAGCGACTTCACTTTCGCTTTTCACTTTCATGCATTGGAGAAGGAAATGGCAACCCACTTCAGTGTTCTTGCCTGGAGAATCCCAGGGATGGGGGAGCGTCATGGGCTGCCATCTATGGGGTCGCACAGTCGGACTCAACTGAAGTAACTTAGCAGCAGCAGCAGCAGCAAGATATAATTTATCTATCATAAAATCCACCTATTTCAAGTATATAATTCAATCATTTTTGGCAAATATGATGAGCTATACAACCACCATCATAATCTAGTTTTAAGACATTATCATCACCTTGATAAGATTCTTCATGCCATATTTACAGTTAATCTCTATTCTTATTCCTAGTCCCAGGCAACCACCAATCTATTTTCTGCCTCTATTATTTGCCTGTTCTGGACTTTTAATATAAATGCAGTTATATAGCATGTGGTCTTTTATGTTTGGCCTCTTACACATAATGTTTTTGAGGTCCATCCATGTTGTAATATGATGAGTAATCCACTCTTTTATTGATAAATAGTGATGTTTCATTGCCAGATATACCGCATTTTATTAATTCATGAATTTATAGACATTTTAGTTGTTTCCAATGTTGAACTAATATGAACAATGCTGCTATGAAGACTCATGTGCAAATCTTTCTGTAAATATTATTTTCATTTCTCATAGGAAATTCCTAAGAATGGAATTGCTGGGTCATGTGGTACATTTATATTTAACTTTAAAAATTCCTCATTTTCAATTTTTTAGGGTGTAAAATTAAAGCTGTGAAACGTATAATTACTATATAGCCCAACAATTCCACTTCTAGGTATATACCCCAAATAATTGAAAATGGATGCTCAGAGAAAAACTCATTATGACTGTTTGTGGTAATACTATTCACAATAGCCAAAAGGTAAAAATAATCCAATGGCCATCGACTAATAAATGGACAAACAAAATGTAGTTATACAATAGAATTTTGTACTGAATATTATTCAGCCATAAACAGTAAATTTCTGATACATGCTATGTGGAAGAACACTGAAAATACTATGCTAAGTGGAAGAAGCCAGACACAAGAGGTCATGTAGGCAAATTCATAGAGACTGAAAGTAGATTAGGGATTGCCAAGGGCTGAAAGGAGGGGAGAAAGGGAAGTCACTGTCTAGTAGTTTGGGGTTTTCTTTTGGAGAGATGAAAGTTTTCTGTAATTACATAGTGTTGATGGTTGTGCAACATTGTCAATGTACTTAATTTCCTTGAATTATACACTTTAAAATGGTCAAGATCAAAAATGTTGTGTTTATTTTACCACAGTAAAAAATTGAAGCTTTGTATGATCCACAAACTGAAAATTCTGAAGTCTTTATGAATACAGTAGACTGGTTTGCTTTGGTCCACTGCACCCGGAGAGTCAGCATGTCCAGGGAGATCATCTCTTTTAGAATCAATTACTCATCCTCATTATCATCGTTGCTCACTATTCAGTGTCACTCCATTCTGACAGTGGTCTAAGGACTCTGTGTGCTTCCTTTGTGGCTCAGATGGTCAAGTATCTGCCTACAGAGCTGGAGATCTCAGAGATGTTCCCTGAGTTGGAAAGATCCCCTGGAGAAGGGAATGACAACCCACTCCAGTATTCTTGCCTAGACAGTCTCATGGGCAGAAAAGCCTGATGGGCTACAGTCCGTGGGGTCACAAAGAGTCAGACACGACTTGGCTACTAACACAGGGGCTTTATAGACACTGTCTCTATGTTCATAGTATCTCAGCTAAACAGGACTAATTATCCCCCATTTTCAAGATTAAGAAATAGAAACTCTGAAAGGTTCATTTATCCACAGTTGCATAGTTAGTACATGTTAGAACTGGATTCAGGAGACATTCTTTTGTATTCTAAAGCCTACGGATTCTATATTATATTTTGTTCTTCTAAAATTGTTTGAGCATGTACTAGCTGGAAAGCACCATGCGTAAAAGATTAGGAAAACAAAGCATTATCATTGGAGAAGACAGAAGAATTTGGAAAGGAACTCTCATATTGGAAACCTCAGTGTTTTAGGAAATTCACGTTGTGTTTAATGCTAGTGGACCCCAGGGTAAACTGGAACAATGACCATAATTTATCCCATATTGTAACCTGACAGGTCCTAGCTCAATATATGCATGCTGTTAGCTGATTTCAAGTATTCTGGCTTCATTCCAGGAAGAACACAGAGCTTGTAATTTCAATTACATGGCGTTTCAAGTAGAACCATGTCCTAATATTGGATGGAGGGATTAGAGTTGACTGCCAGAACAGCAACAAGGTTCAGAAAAGGATTATTATTTTTAGATCACTTTAAGAACCAAGTGGACCAGCTTATGGCTGTGCTTGAAAACATCACAAAGGCTAAAGGACTTAGTCCTTGGTGAGCCTTAATAGAAAAAGGTAGGTTTTGTGAAGTGATTGTTTACAGAGTCTCAACAGAAAGTTAAAACTCTCGTACTTCACATTTGTTGAAGGGTTAGGAGATTGAATTACAAGTAGTCTCCTAAATGGTAGGTTAGGATTTGTTTGATATAAAGATTTAACAATAGTTGCTAAAAAAAAAAAAAAGTGAAATTGAGAAATATTTGGCTATACTAAAGGAAACAAACAACATCTCCAAGCTTAAGTAGATAGACTACAGGGGTTAGAAGGAATGTATGAGTTATTTTATTATAACGTTGCTTCCTGAAATTATTAGCAAAATTTACATTGGTTGAAAATTTTTAAATATAAAATATTTATTCTTTCATTTAAAAAAGGTAATCATATCGTAATTTCTGAAAAAAGTGTAAATTCAGACTTATCCCACAATGTCAAATCACAAGGTTCATTATGTTCAAGTTTAACTGCAGTTGCAGCATCACAGGCTCAAATTATATAGAGAAACTGAGCCGCAATTCCATTCTCAAAATCTACTTTGAGATCTTCCAGCTTTTCCTCAACTTCTCCAGGTTAAAGAAAACTGAGATCCTGAGATGAAGAACAAACTGTTCCATGTTAGAGAGCTCTTCCTTAGAGTGAACAAAATTCAGTGCCTTTTGCTTCCCACAGACTGTGTTGATGTCTCATTATATTCAGTTCCCTCCCTTTAGAATTCTATGAATGAACAGCTCCTTGAAACCTTTTTAACAATTTTCCTGGCAAGACATCTATCATCTAGGCTGTTGTCTTCTTTTGACCAGATTGTCAGATATAACATTTTGCACACTGTGCTGGAGTTGGCTCCTAGGAGCTGGTGATGCCATATTTCCCAAATCTGTATGGTGACATCACATTGCATGCATGTGTGACCCCATGGACTGTACCCCGCCAGGCTCTTCTATCCATGCAATTGTCCAAGCAAGAATACTGGAGTGGGTTCCTATTTCCTTCTCCAGGGGATCTTCCCAACCCAGGGATCAAACCTGCATCTCCTGCATTGATAGGTGAATTCTTTTTCACTGCACCACCTGGGAAGCCCAACATCGCATTAATAGCTTGAAATCAGCCCAGTGGGAATATTTAAGTTACAGAAATCAACAATTGCTGTGTAATATTAGAGCCTTAATTTTTCCCCTGGAGAACTGGTTGTTGAGCTTTTACCAGCATATCACTGATATTAAGATTCCAGTTAGAAATACAAAGAATGATGCTGTAGAGACTGATAGGTCACTTCTTGGGGGTATCAGTGGCAAGCCTTATTGTGGGTACACAGCTGGCATTCCTGAGCCTGCATCCCAGAAACTTATATCTTCATAAAGAATCCACAGAGGTGTATATAATGTGTGATTGATCAGTGTTCAGTCCTGTCTGATTCTTTGCAACTCCATAGATTGTAGCTCGCCAGGCTCCTCTGTTCATGGGATTTTCCAGGCAAGAATATTGGAGTCGGTTGTCATTTCTTCCTCCAGGAGATCTTCCTGACTCAGAGATCGAACCTGCTTCTCCTGTGTCTCCTGCATTGGTAGGCAGATTCTTTACCACTGTGCCACATGGAAAGTCCAATGTGTGATTAAGATTTTCCAAATTTAGTGGAGAAATTTTCTCCCATTCTTACACAAAATTTCAGTGAGATGTCATAGTCTGTGGATATGAGACTGACTGGTTAAAGGGAAAATGTTTCTTAATTTTAACATGCTGTGGTATGATTAGGCCAGCATTTCTTTTTAGCTAGCTCCTGAATTGTGAGTGTTTTTAATATTAGGAAACTCTCCATAAATTTTTAGGATTTATTTTTTTTAGAATAGTATAGATCCAATTACTTGCCAGTCCACCGAGAATGTTGATTTGTTGCTGTTGTTGTTAGAAAATGATAGATGGTATCTTATAAAGTTCTGTACTGCTGAACGTTATTTTGTTCTTCAAGGAATACCTAAAAGGAAATGACAGCATGTTTTAGGTCATAACACTAGAATACTGAAAACAGGTTCTTTTAGATCAAATGATCACTATTTTACAGAAAATGTACACCCTTGGATCATATAGACGTACCTGTGAACACTGAATATATAATTTAGTGTACTATTAGAGCACATACCCTGCTTTGTTAATCAACGGATTTATTTATTAAGTTATTAATAAGTTCTCTTTCACCACATCATTGCATAAAGCTTCATAGAAGAAAGGTGTTAAGTGAAATGTTTTTACTTCTAAGGACATTCTGGTCTCTTAGGAAGATTATCTGTACACCAAGATGAAAACTGTTAAGTAAATTTTATGATGCAGACAGTATACATAATGTCAGTTTGAAAACAGGAGCATCTTCCATAGGTTGAACAGTTAGATAAGATTTCAGGGGAGAATCTAACTTCATCTTTGTGCTACAGAAGTCATGTTTGATGATTTATTTTACCAGTTGACATAGTATATCTTTCTATCTCTGCAAAATAAAAGCACAAAGAAGTTAGGAAGCTAGGAACCTCAGGTACATTTGATATGACCTTCCTTTAAAATTTGACTAGTAACTTTGATCTGTCATGCGTGGCCCCTCCATGACATTTCTTGGTGTTCTGTTCCTGGCAAGGAACAGAGTCACTGCCAGTGGTGCCAAGCTTTCTGTGACTGCTGGAGGGGTCAAGCCGTGCTATAGTCAGGAACAGGGAGCTCTGAGAATGAGCCTCCTACATTCTAAACAAGTTCTTATGTCTGTGGTTGATGTCTAGCATTTGGTTACCAAGTTCTTTCAAGCAATTCTGTGCATAGAGTAACTTAAAAATATTACTTCCAAAAAAATACCAGGAGTAATTTGGTTAAAATTATTAAAAAATATAATGAACTACATGGAGCTTATTATGCTATGGGCAAAAACAAACTGATAAATCATTAAGTCGTGTCTGACTCTGTGACACTATGAACTGCAGCACACTGAGCTTCCCCGTACTTCATTATCTCCCAGGGTTTGCCAAACTCATGTCCACTGAGTTGGTAATACCATCCAACCACCTCATCCTCTGTTGTCCCTTTCTTCTGCCCTGAATCTTTCCCAGCATCAGGGTCTTTTCAAATGAGTCAGTTCTTCACATCAAGTGGCACAATATTAGAGTTTCAGCTTCAGCATCAGTCCTTCCAGTAAGTATTTGGGGTTGAATTTCTTTAGGATTGACTGGTTTCATTTTCTTGCTGTCCAACAGACTCTCAAGAGTCTTCTCCAACACCACAGTTCGAAAGCATCAGTTCTTCAGCTCTCTAGGCTTTTTTTATGGTCCAACTCTCACATCCATACATGACTACTGGAAAAATCATACTGTAAACTAATAACACATACTGTAGACCATAGAAACGGAAAAGTATATCTTGAAAGTGTTGCTTTTACATTTTTTTTTTTTTTCTAAAGCTATGTTAAATTGCTACCTTAGTTCAAAGTGGGGAAAAGAAGCCAAAACCTGCTACCGGGAGGGAGTGAAGTTGACATGTCTGTTTTTTCATGATTACTTTGTATTAAGGCGTAAAATTCCTTTTCGATGTAAACAGGGCTTTTAAGAATCTGGAAAGGAATGTTAAACAGCAGGTGAAGATTGGAACCTTGAAGCCAAAGAAGATGTTAAGTAAACTTAACCCACCCACCCAAATTACCTTGAAACTTGAATACATCTAGAGCTTGGGAGAGAATACCTAAGTCTTTCCTGGTCACAGTGAATTAATGTCTGAGTTAACTGAAACTGTACTAGTTGTATGGAGAACTTTTGGGATACAGAAATGCAAAGGCAACTCTGATAGGCTCGACCATTGAAATTCTTCTTTTGAAACTTTAAAAAAATAATTTCAACAGAAATTTATTGAGCATCAACTATGTACAATGCATACTTTTGATCTTAAAGTACACCTCTAAAATAGATAATGTCCTTCTACCTTTTAATAAGTGCTTGCTATGTGTTAGGCATCATGCTGAGTTTTTCTGTATTCTAATTCTTAATACTGAAGGTGAAACTACTGAAGCTCCAAGAGTTTAAGTAACTTACCCACAGTCACAAAGAATATACACAATTCAAATCTCGGTGTTTCTCCAAAAACCTGAGTACTGAACCACTGCACAATTCCCTTGCACATTTCTAAGGACATTATCCATTAGGATATTGCACATTATCCAAAAGGGAGTTTTTTTTTATTTCATTTTTTTTCTTGAATGCTTACTAAGTGTCAGGCAGCATTCTCTAATCCTCATAAAAATCTAAGTATGTGTATCTTAGAGAACAACCACATTATAAGTAAACAAAAGACCTTCTTTATATGATAACTTTACCTAAGGTCACAGAGATAATAAACACAACAGACAATGTGCTGAGCACTTTCCAAATTAAGGAGATATGAATGTCATAGTCTACCAGTCACAGAAGTAGTATATATTGTGTAAAATGCCTGCTTTTACACAAAAGCCAAGGCAGATCAGATTTCTCAGGGCAACTGTACTGCATGTGTAATTTGGCTCGCCATGGGATCGGCACATTAAGATGCTTTTTAATGGTTACTGAAACTTTATTTAACAAATAGTACTTAAATCTATTTTTGAGTGTTCAAAATCCCTTGGCAATATTTAAGCTTGTAGAAAATTCCTGAACTATGAAAATGAAAACTGTGTAGCACAACTGGAATGTATTTTTTGTTGTTTATTCTGATGAAACACAGTGTGCTATGTCACTTAAAATGATCACATTATTTCAAACGTCATCCTTTCAACTTCTAGTAAATATTTCTCAGCAGGCATGTGTAAGGGATATTTCTAGAAAATAACAGGATCAGTCAGAGTCACTGGCTTCAAAATAGAGCCTGAGTGCAACCCTGGAAGAACTGTCATGATTTCACTGTCAAGGAAAAGTTGTATCTCAGATGAGTGAGGTCTGCTGTTGAACCTTTCTGACACTGAAAATGTTAAATCTTCTGTAACTCCATATGGATTGTTGACAAAAGAAGTGGCAGTGTCAGTAATAACAGTAATAGAATAATAAGCCAGTGGCATAATGAGCATTACCTTTACATATTAAAGAATATCATGGAAAAGAAAATTACAGCCCACTTCAGTATTTTTGCCTGGGAAATCCCATGGACAGAGGAGCCTGACGGGCTCTAGTCCATGGGGTCGCCAAGAATTGGACACAACTTAGTGACTAAACCACAATAACAGCAATAACTGCTCTGTTCTTCACAGATAGTATTTTGTAAAATCATCATCATATGCAATTGGCATTGTTACGCCTGTGTCAACAGAAAAAAATGCACAACCTCAAAGCTGAGAATTAGGTTTCATCTTGTCGTCTTATTGAGGACTATAGCCTGAGATGGCAGCCTCTCAGAGAGCTCTGAGGGGCTAGGAGGCAGGATGTGTAGGAGTGTTGCTGAAAATACAAAACAAGAAAACCCATGGAGTCAAACATCGAAAGATTGCTCCTAATCACAAAAAGTCAGCATCTCAGGTTAATGAGGTTAGTGCTTTTCTATGTACCGGAAGATGCAGGAGTCTGGGCTTATTGAAAGCATTCCTTTGATATGCATCTTAACTATCTAAGGCCAGGAACTATCCAGTGTTCTCCATCCTGAATTCCTCGCAGGGCACACCATCAGGGACAGCTGCCGAGACTGATGGCTTTATGAAATCCTTCATTGACTGAAATGGCAGGTGACATTTTTTGTCCACACTAGTTTCACAGCTGTAGAAACTGCTATCAGGAGACTCAGCTACCTTTTAAGATTATGAAGTTACAGAGCAGTAGGACTTTGACACAGGTCCAGATGGCTCCATAGCCTACGCTCTTCATTCTAGTAGATGGCTGCCTTTCTCTGCATGACCAACCAACCACTATCATCCAAGGCACCTGGGGACCCAAGTGGCAGTCATATTCTTGGTATTGTAAGAAGTCAGTCCACACACAAGTGCATCTGTGGCTTAAAACTAAGAGTGACCATTCCCAGTGGAACAGTACAGAGCTACCAGCAGCCCTGTATTTTCCATCAGACCATCTGAAGTCTCAGCATCAAGTACAGTATGCTGATCAGAGCGTGTGTTTGACTGAAGGAAGGCAAGCTGGGAAAGTTTATTTTCCCCACATTTGTTGCCTGAAAGAGATATAAGTACTCAGATGCTGTAGACCACTTATTCCTAATTAATTCATTTAGGAACAACTTTTCTATTTTGAAAAGTGCAATTCTACTAAATTTCTGGCTGCTATTCATGATAAATGTAGAAAATATACTCTTAGTTTTCTTTTTAAAAAATTAGAATTGACACTAATTCATTCAGTATCATTCATAAATCATGGATATATTCATATAAATATTTACAGCAATATTCCCCAAATATTTGATAAGCATTTCTTCTGGGCATTCTGCCAAGTATTCAGTGCTGAGGTGAGGGATGCTGTGAGAGGACACTTTTGATTCTAAATTGAGTCTTGAAGGATAAAGAGAAATTATCTCTGTTCAATGGAAAAGATTTTTTTGCTTTATATTGGCAGTGCCATGTGGCATGGGGAGCCTTCATTCCTTGACCAGGGATTGAACCCCCGCCACATGCAGTGGAATCATGAGTCTTAACCACTGGATTGCCAGGAAAGTCCCAAGAATTTCTTAAATGTTGAAGAATGTAAACAGCATCTTAGCTAAGTACCTTGTATTTGGAGGGTGTGTGTGTGCGTGTTGTTTTAAGTTCACTGATATGTTAACTGGCAGGATATTAAGGAATGTTCATCTAAACAGCACTAGTTCAGGAGTGAATCTGCATACCATAACACTCCAAACATTCTATCTATAAATAAATGTCCTCATCAAAATCTTAAGTAACTCAAATGGTGTTGATGGATATGATTTTGAACAGAACTAGCTTGTTTCTCTGTGAAAACATGGAGTCTTTACATATGGCTATTTCTTCCATGTACTGATGAAAGGGAACTCTTATTTAGGTAAACACAGTTGATAGGGGCTTAATACATGATTTACAAACATAGGGGATCAGATGCATACCAAGTATACGCTTCACAAATTGAAACAACTCCTCCACCATAACATAAAAAGTAGGCCTCTTATCAGTACACTTCCATTTCACAGTCAAAATGTGATTTTTAAAGGGGAAGTGAACTTGATGCCATTTTTAGTCTTGCTGTGCAACAAGTAGCAATATTTTTTTATTATTTATTATCTATTTTTGGAGTTTTCTTACAACCAAGATCTTTTAAAACAACTTTATAAATGAAGATTAAGGAAAGTTCTGTAACTTCTTTATTCCTCCACAATGTCTACTGTTGAACTGTGGAAGCAATAAGGTGGGCTGCTCCTTACCAACTCACCTTCACAAATCTGCTAGGTTAAAAATAAAAAGGTTGCCCGCCTTGAATATTATGCTGAGTCTGTGCAGAGTTTTCCAAAATTTAAATTTAGACCACACCAAATTTCAAATCTGTTCTGAAAACTCAAGACAATGTACAGTGGATAGAACATGGACTCTGAAGTTCTCGAGACCCAAGGTTACAACTTGGGTTAGGGGTTTTAGCTCTGAGATATGTGTGCTTAGTCACTCAGTCATGTCCAACTCTTTGTGACCAGATAGACTGTAGCCCAAGGTGTCTCTGTCCATGGGATTTCCCAGGTAAGAATACTGGAATGGGTTGCCATTTCTTCCTCTCAACCCAGGGATCAAACCCTTGTCTCCTGCACTGCAGATAGATTTTTTACAAATGAGCCACAAGGGAGGCCCCTCTAAGATATATACTGGGCAAGTAATACAGTCTCTCTGAATTTGATATTTTTACTCATAGAACCAACTGTATACACCTGTGCAGGCAGGATGAACTGAGGTCACTTATATATCAAGTGCTAAAGTGGGTAGTTACTGAACTTGTTCCCAATTGCTCCAGATTGTTCTGGGTTTTTGGGTTGAAATAGTCAGTTCAGTCTGTCAGCAAATATCTGTTGTTGTTCTGTCATCAAGTCGTGTCTGACTGTTTGTGATCCCATGGACTGCAGCATGCCAGGCCTCCCTTTCCTTCACCATCTCCTGGAGTTTGCCCAAGTTCATGTCCAGTGAATAGGTGATGCCATCCAATCATCTCATCCTCTGTCACCCCCTTCTCTTCCTGCTCTCAATCTTTCCCAACATCCAAGTCTTTTTCCAATGAATTGGCTCTTCATGTAAGGTAGCCAAAGTATTGGAGCTGGAGCTTGAGCTTCAGCATCAGTCCTTCCAATGAATATTCAGTGTTGATTTCCTTTAGGACTGATTTGTTTGACCTCCTTGCTGTCCAGCAAATATTTCCAGGGTGCCTGCTGGATGCTGAGCCCTCTGATAGCACTGGGGACATCTCTGTGATGAGGTTCAGCCCTCATCCTTCATGGGCTTTTTGTCTGTTTGCAAGGATCACAAAATGATGAGCTTAGCATATTGTGATGCATATTTTATTATTTATTATCTATTCTGAAAGTGCCAGCATCCAGCAGGCACCCTGGAAATATTTGCTGGACAGCTAGGAGTTCAAACCAATCAGTCCTAAGGAAAGTCACAAAGATAAGCATTTCATGTAAATGACAAAATTGACTCCTTTTTCCACCCCCTGTGTGGACTGGTTTGGTTTTCTCCTGTTGGCTTGGGGATTTCTGATAACCCTAACCTTTGTATTAGAGTAGCAGATTCCCAGGCTAGCCCAGAGTCAGGACAGTACCAAGAATGACTCTCTTATGAAGTTGAATTTAAACCACAACCCTTAGTCAGCAGTTGATGTCCCGGGACTGTCAGGTCGGAATATCCTCTCCTGAAACAAGTGATATATGAACGTATTTACATTAGTTCTGTAAATTCAGGGAGTGTAGCAGCATTGTTAAAAACTATTTATCTTTAATTGAGCTTTTCAAGTCTGCTAACTTTATGCCAAATTCAGGCAGGGAGAGTGATAAGGGATTGTGGCGGCTTGCTGTCTGCGTGGGAACCTGGAGGCCTTTCAGAACTGCGCTTCTTTTAACACTAAGCAGAGATCATGCAGAACATGCAGACGGTTGTTGTTGTTCAGCCACTAAGTCGTGTCCGACTCTGGGACCCCATGGAGTGCAGCATGGCAGGCCTCCTGTCCCTCACCATCTCCCGGAGTTTGCCCAAGTTCATGTCCATTGAATCGGTGATACAAATTGTGCTTAGGCTATTTTCTTGTACTTTTCTTATAGTCTCATCTATTTAAGTACTAGATTATATTTGATAGGTAGGCTTCATTAACAAATGGCCATGACTTTGCTCAAAGGTGGAAAATGGTTCTCAACTCAGGAAAGCCTATAGAACTTTTCCTTTTCCTGTGACTATTCTCAGTAAGTCTGGCAGAGCAGTCACTTTGTTGTCATTCTGTATAGTAATGATAAAAATAAAACCGAATTATTTTAGCTTTAACTATTTGCATTTCCAAGATGAAGGCCAGAGCTTTAGAATAAAGCATGATTTTTAAAATTCTATATAGACATATACATATGCAATATAATATACATATAAAATTTACAAACACAGGTCTCCCGCATTGCAGGCAGATTCTTTACCGGCTAAGCCACAAGGGAAGCCCATATATATATACAATATTTAGTGTAAATAAGCTATTGGGCTGGCCCTAGACTAGCAAACCCAAGAAGTTGAAAATAATCAGCCTAACTTGACAGAAAACTGAGTTAGGAGTCCAGGTGAGTGCTTACAGCAACATCTGTCACAGTTTAAGCATTTAATTTGACTAAAGCAATGGCTGATTTCATTTACTGTGTTCTAGAAAGAGCATAGGCTTCAAGAACATAGGATTTGAGGTTCAGCTCTATTTTTGAATTTTCTCAATGTGTTTCTTCATCTGTAAAATAGAGATAATTGTTTCACAAGAATATTGTGAGGATTGAGTACAGAAATACATATGCTTGGTCTGTGTGTGTGTCTCTGTCTCTTTGTGACCCCATGGACTGTAGCCCTCCAGGCTCTTCTGTCCATGGCATTTTCCAGGCAAGAATACTGGAGTGCGTTGCCATTTCCTACTCCAGAGAATCTTCCCACCCCAGGGATCAAACCTGGGTCTCCTGCATTGCAGGCAGATTCTTTACCATTGAGCTACCAGGGAAGCCCCTTGTTTTAAGTCACTTGCTGTCAAAGCTCTCTCTTGTTTACAAAAGTGGCCAACATGTGCTTCCACTGGCCTCCTTGGCTGAGGCACAGTCTGCTTGGTTGTTCGTGGCAGTCAGCCCTGAGTCTGGTGTTCTGCCAGATGAGTGTTCAAAGAGTCCTCGAATATTCTAAGGCAAAACTGCATAGCAGGTGCCTGGATTAACTTGATTTGTGTCATCTCTGAGCTTCAAAGGGCATTCTACAAGAGTCAAGAGAACTGTAATCCAGAAGACTTGTGATCTTTAAAAATATAGAGGCTGCTTTTTCATGACTTGGTTTTACTATTAAATAAAGTAATATATTTAACTAACTGGCAGTGACTCTAAGATGACTTACATTTAACTTCTAACCTGCAATATAGCCATGGTTTGGAGACAGGGATAAGTATTTGGCTCTGAAGTTCATTGTCAAAGTGTATCCAGGATTTCAAGTGTTTATCTCAATGAACATTGAAAGTGTGTAAAATTAGGCTACACATGTTATAAGAATTATTTTTTCTCTTGACATTTCTGGCTTTTAGATTCCCAGACCTGGCAGGAAATCTTTTTGGCTCCACTGCTTCTGATCTAGCTGTTTTCACAAAATGCAAACACATGCAAAAACATTGTAATAAACCTCAATGTTCAGTCGTGTTCAGTAAGACTTCAAAAGATGTTTGCTTTGAACTTGGTTCTAAAGATGGGCATACCTTCATGAGAATGGAAGGTATCTTCTTACCCACTATGATGTGGTTTGGCCATTTTTGAGGCCCCAGAGTTAGCTTTGTTCTGTAAGGCACATTAAATTCACTCTTTTGGACTAGGAATTAACAGAAATGTCTTCCTATAGAACATTTTGGAGCTCTCAGTCCCAAGGGGACAATGTTTTTATACCATAAAGGGAAAACTCTACTGCATCAAAGAGACTTCGGATAGCATCATGAACTCCCCACTCTGTGCCTGGTCTTAGATTTAATGAAGCATCTGTATTGCTGTTCTTAAGGTTGTTGAAGGTTGTTGGATGTTAGGTGATCCGTATAAACTCTCCCATCATTCTCTAGTTTACAAAAAAATGTGAAACTAGGCTGATGGGATTTGATACATATTGTAGTAAGCAGAGTACGGTTGTGATACCTTCAGTAAATAGATTTCTCCACATCTTCTCCTACTTTGTTCCTTCTCTAAGTTTTATCAAGATTTCTTGGTAGTAATCGCACTACAAAACATTCTATCCATCCTAGAAAAACCTTTGTCGTGGCTCTCCTCTCAGACCATTGTAGCTGATGGGACTGAGGTCTCTTTTTGATGGGTGATTTCATTGAATCTCACTCCTTTCTTGTTATTCTTCTATCTTTATTTTATTTTTGTCTGTCTCTGTTTTGAAGCCATTATCCAACTCAAAACAAATAGTCAATCTTTATTTATTTATTCATTAGTGGAATACAATTACTTTAGGGCTTCCCTGGTGGCTCAGTGGTAGAGAATCCGCCTGCCAATTCAGGAGATATGGTTGTGATCCCTGGGTCAGGAAGATCCCCTGGAGGAGGAAATGGCAACCCACTCCATTATCCTTGCCTGGGAAATCCCATGGACAGAGGAACCTAGCAGGCTGTAGCCCATGGGGTCGCAAATAGACACGACTTAGTTACTAAACAATAAAAAACAGCAATTGCTTTACAATGTTGTGTTTTTAACATATCTTTCTCTAGCTCATATTTGGGCTGTATTTTCTGTGGATCTTAAATAGATCTAAATGTGACCTTTCTCCCTATGTCTTGCTACAAGAATCTCCAATTCTGTCATTTCTGAAATGTTTGAAACTTTTCCACAATGTCTTTGTCTTTCTGTGCTTCTAACCACATCTCCTACTACCTTTTGATTATTTAGCACCTTAAATTAAAAATCTGTCATTTTTACGGATCATCATTCTTTAAAATAATGCTTATTCATTCTATAAATATTTGGGAATAATTTTTAGATGCCAAGCCCTGCGCTAAATGTTAGACAGTGAAGAGTTAGTGTGTTTACTGTCAGACATTCCTCAGTGCTCTCATTGACCAGCCAAGGCTGTGCCCTTCATGGGAAGGGCATGGGAAAAGCAGTTTGTTGGGTCAAGGAGACATGTCCAGCTGGAGTCTGACCATGTGCTAAGTACCAGGATCCTGCTGCTGACCAAATTATTCTAAACTCACTTCCTGGACCTTCATAGTCCCCTTTCCCCTAGTCCATCTTTCCCAAGAGTTCAATTTTAAGAGTAGACAAGAGACTGACTTTTGGCAGGGTGTAAACGAGCTTGGGGATGCAAGCAGGGTTATCCACACAAGACTCATGAAGCCCCCTGTGGTTCAGCAGGGCAAGCAAGAGAGAAAAGGGGCAAAATGACATGAAGCCAGGGCCAGCAGTGCCTTCCTGCTCTCCTTTTTATGCCAAGTTGCAGTGCAGAACTGGAAGGGATGCAAGAATAAGGCCTGGGGGCATCTTGGATCTTAGTTCCCTGACTAGGGATCAAACTGGTGCTGCCGGCATTGGAAGCACAGAGTCTTAACTGCTGGACTACCAGGAGAAATGACTCCAGGCCCAGGCAGTCAGTATAGCTTACTCTCTAGATGTAGATACCATGGAAACACATGGCATGTGGGCAGGGGCAACTCAAACACATGGGTCAGGAAAGTCTTGCTGAAACAGTGGCACCGAACTTGGACTTGTTGAGAGTAGGATCTTCTTAGGTGGCCTCCATGTATGGATGTGAGAGTTGGACTATAAAGAAAGCTGAGAGCCAAAGAATTGATGCTTTTGAACTGTGGTGTTGGAGAGGACTCTCGAGAGTCCCTTGGACTGCAGGGAGATCAAGCCAGTCAATCCTAAAGGAAATCAGTCCTGAATATTCACTGGATAGACTAATGATGAAGCTGAAACTCCCAATACTTTGGCCACCTGATGCAAAGAACTGACTCATTGGAAAAGACCCTGATGCTGGGAAAGATTGAGGGCAGGAGGAGGAGGGGGTGACAGAGGATGAGATGGTTGGATGGCATCACTGACTTGATAGACATGAGTTCAAGCAAGCTCCAAGAGTTAATGATGGATAGGGAAGCATGGTATGCTGCAGTCCATGGGGTTGCAAAGAGTTGGACATGACTGGGCAACTGACCTGAACTGANTCACTGACTTGATGGACATGAGTTCAAGCAAGCTCCAAGAGTTAATGATGGATAGGGAAGCATGGTATGCTGCAGTCCATGGGGTTGCAAAGAGTTGGACATGACTGGGCAACTGACCTGAACTGAAGTGGCATCAGGAAGAGAACATGAAAGGATGCACAGAGGGATGGCTGAGGAGGGAAAGCAGGACAGGAAGGAGGGAAAGAAATAGTTTCAAAAACAGAGAAGCTGATTGGTGGGGGTGTGAGGAGATTTTTCAACATGCTGGCAGTTTGGGGAGGGTCTTGATTTGAAGAAGGACAGATGATCAGGAACAAAATCCTGTTAAGGATGCTCACTCCTTTTTCTCATCAGTTGATTTCTCTTGACATGTGTTACTTGCTTCTTTCTCCTTCTGATGTTACAGGCTTTTTAAAGTCCTTTTTTATCTCACCATTGGGCTTCCCTGGTGGCTCAGATGGTAAAGAATTTCCCCGCAACACAGCTAAACCTGGCTTCAGTCCCTGGGTCAGGAAGATCCCCTGGAGAAGGGAATGGCAACCCATTCCAGTATTCTTGCCTGGAGAATCCTATGGACAGAGGAACCTGGTGGGCTAAAGTCCATGGGGTTGCAAAAATGGGGACGTGACTGATCGACTAGCACTTTCACGGTTCATTTCACCATCAGTCAACCTTCATTTACCCTTGAATTTACTGCTGAAAATTTATTTATATTTGAAGTCATTCAAAAATTACCTGTCACTGAAAGTGCAAGATTCTTTTAAAGTGACTTTTGATGAGAATGAAAATAAGAATGCTGCTGCTGCTGCTAAGTCGCTTCAGTCATGTCCGACTCTGTGCGACCCCATAGACGGCAGCCCACCAGGCTCCCCTGTCCCTGGGATTCTCCAGGCAAGAACACTGGAGTGGGTTGCCATTTCCTTCTCCAATGCATGAAAGTGAAAAGTGAAAGTGAAGTCACTCAGTCGTGTCGACTCTTAGTGACCCCATGGACTGCAGCCTACCAGGCTCCTCCGTCCATGGGATTTTCCAGGCAAGAGTACTGGAGGGGGGTGCCATTGCCTTCTCTGGAAAATAAGAATAGAGAAGTTAAAAATTAGCATCTGATTTCCCCATAGTAGGGTTCCCTTCCTGGCTATATTCTTTTTTATTAATATTTTTATTGGAGTGTAGTTGCTTTACAGTATCGTACTAGTTTCTACTGTACAACAAAGTACATCAGCTATATAAATACATATATTCCCTCTTTTAAAAATTTTTTTGTATTCTCTTCCCATTTAGATCTCCACAGAGCATTGAGTAGATTTCCCTGTGCTATACAGTAGATTCTCAGTGGTTATCTATTTTATACATAGTATCAATAGTGTATATATGTCAATCCTAGTCTCTCAATCCATTCTACCACATACCCCCCAGCTATATTCTTGAAGAATTAAGCATATTCCTAGTTTTCCTACCTTACATAGTATATGGTTGGTTTTCTCTTTTTTTTTTACTAAAAACCTAATGCTAGCACTAATACTTATTATCCTGATTAATAATGGTGACAGTCCATGGTGTTATCACCATTTACACATGAGGAAACTGAAGCCCAGGGAAATTTTTATGTAACTGTCCAATGCCCGTAGGCATAAGCAGCACAACTGATGTCTAAACAAGTATTTGCTTGACTCCAAACACTGTACCCTTGCCTGTTTAGGAGGTTACCATCTTTAGCCTCTTTCCAATAATCCATAGAATCTAGGCCAAGTCTTAGGGACTTCTCAGGTGGTCCAGTGGTTAAGACTTCGTGCTTCCAATGCAAGAGGCACAGATTCCATTCCTAGCATCTGGGAACTAAGATCCCACATGCTGTGTGACTCAGCTAAAAAAAAAAACAAACCTGCCAAATCTTAGTCCAGTGACCAGCCCGCATTAAACCCATATTGTGTGTGTGCGTTAGTTGCTCAGTCGTATCCGACTCTTTGTGACCCTATGGACTGTAGCTCACCAGGCTCCTCTGTCCATGGAATTCCCCAGGCAAGAATACTGGGATAGGTTGCCATTTCCTTCTCCAGGGAATCTTCTCCACCCAGGGATCAAACTTGGAATGTTAAGCAAAAGAAATACTGTAAGACATTAAACACAAGTGGTGAGTTTGGACACACTTGCGAGAGTCGCCTTTTCAAATTATTCTAGAAACAATAGGTAAACTTTCAGAGGTAATACTGTGATACTTTGAGTCAGTGAAAGACCTCTTTTATCTTCCCCTCCAAGTTACTTCTCTGATTTATTTGGAAGTCATCTCTGTTTCTTGGAGAGTTGATTCTGTTTCTACACATTTCCCCCAAGCATTACACCGTGTCCTAGTGGCACTGCTGATGACATCAGTTGTCAAGTTTGTGACAGGCTGCTGCTGCTGAGTCACGTCAGTCCTGTCCGACTCTGTGCGACCCCATAGACGGCAGCCCACCAGGCTCCCGTCCCTGGGATTCTCCAGGCAAGAACACTGGAGTGGGTTGCCATTTCCTTCTCCAATGCATGAAAGTGAAAAGTGAAAGTGGAGTTGCTCAGTTGTGTCCGACCCTTCATGACCCCATGGACTGCAGCCTACCAGGCTCCTCCACCCATGAGATTTTCCAGGCAAGAGTATATGAGTAGGTCGTGACAGGCTAGGTAATGTTAATTCATGCATTTGGTTTATTTGGTTTGGACCTTAATTCTGCAGATATGCTTTTTGGACTTTGTAAGGAATCAGTTCAAACTGCCCCCCTCCCCAACATTTAGCCCTTTTCATATAAATGTGTTAACTTTCAAATGGAATTTTGCATTATACTACCTGCATTTATTTACAAGACATTTTTCCTACAATGAATTTTTCATTTTTCTTACAATGTTTAAGTTATTCTGTAGCCCTTTAATGTGTATTAAAATATTCAAAGGTGTCTGAACTGTGTGACTGATCTTTTTTTTTATTGTTGAATGAAAAAAATCCGAGACATATGTTAAAAGAAACCAGCACAAGATTGTGTCCATGTAATTGTGTTCAAGATTGGGTCCATGCAAACATATTTCTCTTGGTTATAGAAATATGTTTCCCTCAGTGTGGAGAAATGCCGAGTATTTTTACTTATCGAAAACACTGATCGTTTTTTTAAATTAAGGAAACATGAACTGAGAACAGAGAGACCTAAAGTCTTGGCATTTCATGAGCCTTGGATATCAGTTTTCCTGCAGGCGCCCATCTGAGTCACAGTTCAGGAAGTTGGTCACCTTAGCCATTTAGGCATTTTGCAAAGACACAGGTTAATTTAATTTTAAAAGAACACATTGTATGTTTGGTTTAAATTATGAGACTGACATTCGTTTTTCACTGACCTCAGAGAATTTATACAGGTACTTTACAGATTCCCGAGTGACATCTATTGATTTTTTTAAAAGCTTAATGGAACAGAATTTAAAGGCTTAATTATTTCAAATGGTAAAAATCAAAATTGCCAACTGATTTTTATGAGGTCACTGTTATAATTAGATTAGCTTAAGACTGAATCAGAATGATGAGTATCCTTTAACTGCTTTTCTAGATATATAACCAATAATTACCTTTTTACATAGAACAAAAGATTTAGCTTAAATGGGGAATTGGGTATGTCACCATGTAGGTAAAGCCAGCAATAAATAGAACTTTATAACATTTCGCTCTGATTTTTTAAGAGTTTTGGCTGGATCTTACAGTTATGCCTGTAACAATATAGTTTAATATGAGAAATCTCTGTTAATTTTAAAATATATTTTCATTACAAAACACAAATAAAGAAAATCACTCAAATATATGTCTTAATTACTTTTATAATGAGAATATTACTCAAATCGAGAAATGACGCTTTGCCGGACAACTAAGGTGTCCTTTCAGTATACCCTCTCCCAGTCACAACTTCCACCTCTCCCCACAAATAAAAACTATTTTAAGTTTTATAATAATCAACTTGTGCTTTAAAAGTAGCTTTATCACCTAAACGTGCATCATGCTCTATGCTCATTTGTGTCCAGCTCTTTGCGACCCCATGGACTGTAACCCGTCAGGCTCCTCTGTCCGTGGGATTTCCCAGGCAAGAATGTTGGAGTGAGTTGCCGTTTCCTACTCCAGGGGCTCTTCCTGACCCATGAGTCAAACCGTGTCTCTTACATCTCCTGCATTGACAGGAGTGCCATTGCCCCGCCTGCAAAGCCCGAAACATACATTCTTTGACGCTATTGTTAACCTTTCGTGTGCTTAGTCCCTCAGTTGTGTCTGAGTCTTTGTGACCCACTGCACTGTAGCCCACCGGGCTCCTTTGTCCATGGGGACTCTCAGGCAAGAATACTGGGGTGGGTTGCCATGCCCTCTTCCAAGGGACCTTCCTAACCCAGGAATCAAGCCCAGGTCTCCCTCATTGCAGGCAAATTTTTTTACCTTCTGACACACTAGGGAAGCCCCTATTGTTAACCTCGCCAACTTTCAAAAGTTAGATACATCTTTTGTCTCTCTCTTTTATTTAATTTATTGGAATATAGTTGCTTTACAGTTCTGTGTTATTTTCTGCTGTGTGGCCAAGTGAATAAGTCATACATAAACATATATCCGCTTTTTGGGATTTCCTTCCCCTTTAAGTCATCGCAGAGCACTGAGTAGAGTTCTCTGTGCTCTACAGTAGGTTCCCATTAGTTACCTGTTTTCTACATGCTATTATATATATGTCAGTCCCAATCTCCCAGTTCATCCCACCTTCTCTTTCCCTGCTGAAGTCTTTTTTTTTAATGGCTTTATTTTATTTTATTATTTTTATTTTTACTTTATTTTACTTTACAATACTATATTGGTTTTGGCATACATTGTCATGAATCCGCCACGGGTGTACATGAGCTCCCAAACATGAACCCCTCTCCCACCTCCCACCCCACATCATCCCTCCAGATCATCCCCGTGCACCAGCCCCAAGCATCCTGCATCCTGCATCGAACATAGACTGGCGATTTGTTTCTTACATGATAGTATACATGTTTCAATGCCATTCTCCCAAATCATTCCACCCTCTCCGTCTCCCTCAGAGTCCAAAAGTCTGCTCTACACATCTGTGTCTCTTTTGCTGAAGTCTTTTTAAACTTTATATTACTCTTCCATTTTTTACATTTTCTTACAATTCATCTGTTAAAGAACCCTGGCCACTTGACCTGTCAGATTTTCTTCAGTCTGAATTTTGCTAACTTCATTTTCTTGGTGCAATTCAATGGGCTCTTCAGTTCTCTATATTTTCCTGTATTAATCCGGAAACTGGATAAAGCTCCTCTTTGGCATGACAAGGGGAGACACATGATATCTAGTTGTTGTTGTTGTTGTTGTTTCATGTTATCATCTTAGCAGTCATAGATGCTTGATACCAATATCTGTTTATTCATTGATAGCTGAAAAGTGATGATACTTTAATTTCATCACTTCCTTTTGTATTTATTTGTTGGAATGCTTTTGCTAAGAGACCCTTTCTCTCAAGTTACTATGTAATTGGCCAGGAATACAGTTCTTCTAAGAAAGGCAAGGATACATGCTTGATTTCTCTCCTTTACTTGCTAGTTTTCAAGATGATGAAGATAAATAATTCTTTCTTTAAGCTTCCTCGCATTTGTTTGTGGGTCATTCCATACTACCCTTGGTAGTCTCTGATAGCTGGCTTGCTGTTGGGTAGCACAAGGTATTCCAAGCTAATATTATATGTATCCTGCCCCAAATATGGGATCAACCTTTTTTTTTTTTTTAAGTCCTAGTTTCTTGAAACTGATGTTTCAAGACCACAATCTGGATACCAGGGATACTCATTGCTCCTGGGTTATTATCTTCAGTGTCTTTAAAAAAAAATTTTATTTATGTATTTATTTTTGGCTGGGCTGAGTCTTCACTGCTTCATGCAGGCTTTCTCCAGTTGCTCCAAGCAGGGGCTACTCTCAAGTTGTGGCACTCTGGCTTCTCATTGCAGCAACTTCTCTTGTTGCAGAGCACAGGCTCTAGGCACTCAGGCTTCAGTA
Source organism: Neotragus pygmaeus (assembly GCA_006410875.1). Lineage (NCBI taxonomy): Eukaryota > Metazoa > Chordata > Mammalia > Artiodactyla > Bovidae > Neotragus > Neotragus pygmaeus. The sequence goes on along the minus strand of SJYV01048237.1, from coordinate 27,903 downwards.
GTTGCAGCATATGGGCTAATAGTTGCAGCTCCCGGGCTCTAGAGCATGGGCTCAGTAGTCGGGGTGCTTAGTTGCTCCATAGCATGTGGGATTGTCTCAGACCAGGGAACAAACCCACGTCTCCTGTGTTGGCAGGCAGATTCTTTACCACTGAGCCACCAGGGAAGCCCTGTCTCCCGTGCCTTTGAGTGGACGATTAGTTCACATTGACACTTTCAATTCAAAGTAGAGAGTGCTAAGACTTAAATTTAAACTGTTTGTATTATAGCTTTAGCTCCTTTTTTTCCATACCAACAATTCTCAGTGATAAAGGTGATATTGGAATTTAAAATATTCCATAATAACTCATTTGTTTTATTCCATGTTATATAAAGGAGGCTCAAGATAAAAATATCAGCCTATCTACCAATATAAAATGTACTGAAAAAAGTGCATTTACCTTTTCTATTCTCTCCCCAATTTTTTAATAGTTGTACAAAATCCGCACTGTCAAGAGCATATAGCCAGTGCATAATATATTCTCTGTTTTTCAGCTGTCTTGTGGTCTTAGGACAGGTAACTCTATAGTTAATGCTCACCATCTGTTCTTAGATCTAGGAATTTTGGTTTTCTGAAGTTCACTCTCCATTGGATTACTGGGCTCCCATTTTCTTTCCTTCAGTATCTTAAACATATTACTTCATTTTTCTACTGTTATGAATCACTGCTGTTAAAGTCTAATGATCATCTAAGTTTTCCCCTTGGAAATCATACAGTATGTTTTTTTAGATGTCCAAAGGACTTTATTTTTCTTTAAAATACAATGAATTTCCTAGAGTATATCAGTCTGGCTCACTGTTGCCAGGTATGCAGTGTCATTTTCAGAGAAAGAGGGTCTATACTGATGCTATATTTGTTCATGAGATTGTAAACAAAGTTTCGGAAAAAATATTTTTCAACAATATGAAAAGACATTGGGGTCAATTAGAAAGAACATCTGTTCATATATTTAAGTCTGAAAGCACAAGTTAGCTATTAATTTATTGATTACATCAGTGATATAAAAGNTATTTGTTCATGAGATTGTAAACAAAGTTTCGGAAAAAATATTTTTCAACAATATGAAAAGACATTGGGGTCAATTACAAAGAACATCTGTTCATATATTTAAGTCTGAAAGCACAAGTTAGCTATTAATTTATTGATTACATCAGTGATATAAAAGACTTCAGAACTTGCCCAGAATTTTAGATTTTCCAAATTGTGGCACCCAGTTTTTTACAAATTGGACCTAGATCACTGCCTATTGTCNACAGCCTTGACGTACTCCTTTTCCTATTTGGAACCAGTCTGTTGTTCCATGTCCAGTTCTAACTGTTGCTTCCTGACCTGCATATAGGTTTCTCAAGAGGCAGGTCAAGTGGTCTGGTATTCCCATCATTAAATCTTATTAAAAGGAGAAAGTTAAAAATAATGAGTTCAGAGTTTGTGGCATGTCCATGAAATGGAAATGAATTTAAGCTTAGCATTCTTTTCTGTTGTGAGGAAATTCTTGTTAGGTTTTTTTGACATGTAATTCATAGAAACTGAAGTGTTCACCCATATTCACGATATCGTTCTAGAATTTAATCCAAATACGTTTCTTCTTTGGCAGGATGACTCTTTAAAGCAATTGCAGGTGGTTCATCAACCGTGGATCTTGCCAAGTGACACAGAAAGTGAAGGAGTAGAAGCAGAACAAGAGAAGCGTGAGTAGACACTGCTGTTTATGACAAATTGCTTTTAGCCAAAGGACATTCATGATGAGGGTACATTCTTTTCCTAACATCAAACAGTACCTGCAAAAAATTCAGACTTGTTTGTGGAGCACATGTAAAGTGAAGCTATACTTTCCGTCTATAAATCTTGATTCAGTGATGTCTTAATTGTGGTGCAGAGACCTATAAGCTTAACTTTCTGAAAAGAGATGTAGTGTCTTAAAACAGGAATTATTATTTCTGAAGACCAATATACAATGTCTATTCGAATTGTGAGTCTTCTATTAATACTGTAGATTTATATCCATATAACTTGTGATTACTAAAATGTTTTGAAGTATATTAGGAACTGCTCAATATTATATTTGAAATTATCAGTATTTGTTAAATGAATAAATTGATCTATGTAAAACTGTTCTAAGTTCACAAAAAGGTTAATGTTGTAATAGTACTTAAGACAGTTAGTATATCTAGCCCCTGATTTAAGTCACTGGATTATAACCGTAACAAAGAATGAATGACTATAACTTGGGGGTAATTCAATGCATGCTCTCGAGGTGTTATTGACATTCTCAGACAGATGGGTTCAGCATTGTAGATGAGAGGTTAGTGTCTGGATCATTGAGAAAAAAACGTTGATTTTTAAAACAATGAGATATCAGAATTTTACCTTTTTTTTGGTAGCCTATAGAGAGAAATAAAAATTGTAAATAATAACCTAGCCCTCATGATAATTGGTGTGATCAATTAACTGTTCCCTTGAGCTGCAGTCATTGGAGATACCTGATATGTTACAAGGTAGCATGATTCTGTACCAGAGAGATTCAAGAAATCACTCTTCCAGGTGAAAAGGCATTTGTAAATATCCTGATCCTGCTTCTATAACTGTAGGCTTATGTGGCCAGAAAGAACATAGCCAGGAGGGGGACCTATATGGTAAGAGCTCAGGCGAGAGGAGGAGACAACTGCAGTGACATTCAGCTGGCACATCCGAAATGCAGTGAATAAGACACTGTCATCGTACAGACTCTAGTGGAGGCAAACACCTTCTTTAGAAAACAACTGATGAAGACTCAGAAAGTAGGCTGTAGTTTAAGCAAGTATGAAAATAAAGAGCAATTTATCTTTTAATCTATTTTTAATAGAAGAATAATTTAGAAGATCTTTAACACAAGGGATCCTAAGTAAAATAGTCTAGGAAAAGGGCAGCATAGGATAAAAAGAGAATCCCCCAAATCTAAAAGAACAGGTGACCCACAACTTTTACGAAAACAAAGGCAAGCATGTTTATACCTCTTACTCCCCACACATTTAAAGATATGGAAACTCTCATTCTAGAGTTTAGATTTAATAATTTTCATCAATTTTTTCAAGTCTATGTAAATTTTGCATTAAACAAATCCTTCAAGGGAATGTGTGTGTGCGTTCATGTGTGTGGTGTATAAAGACAGTGTATGTAACTGGGGTAGTTTAACTCTTAGATTCAACACATATGTGCCCAACGTGGGCATGACCAGGTAAACAACACCCTTATAAGATGCATAGTGTATTAATTCTATGTGTATGCTATAATTTTTAATGAACTAAAACTAAAATCAAGAAAGTATTGATCAAAACTGTATTTAATCCAAGTCTAAATTCAGACTTAATTCCTTTTGCTCAAGTCCGTATGTCTCCAGTCAGTATTAAGTCTAGAAAATAGGTTAATAATGCAAAGAAAATTAAAAATTCCCAAAACTTTCTTCAACTCTTGTCATCTAATCATGTTGTCTTTTTGCATATACTTTCACAAGGTTTTCATGATAAGTTGTAATCATCTTATCTTCGATTAGAATGCAACTTCATAGAGGAAATGACTCTGTTCTTGTCTTCTTATTTAGTTACATATTAAGACCTCAATAAATATCTGAAAATTTAATGAATTAATACATAGATTTATTTGGTACTAACTTGTTTATCAATCAATAAATGATAACTGTGACTGAATAATTGTCATAAAAATATCTATAGTTTTATTAAAATTTTAATGTTGGGTTTAGAGTTTAGCTATAGATTTTGCCATATGGTCTATCAATTACTCTGAGGAAGGTCATTCTTCAACTCTCCTAACCATAGACCCAGAACCAAAAATATTTGATTTCAGCCATGTTGTACTTGGAGGTGACCCTTGACAATGCTAAATTGTTTGAAATAAAATCAGGATTTGAAAATAATTAAGTGGTAATAGGAGCCATCTGGAAATGGAATGCTACTTGGCAATGTAGCCAAACTCATAGCACAGAGATGCAAGTACTTTTCCAGAGCAGGATCCAACATTTAAGTACTGGGTCAAGTGTAAGATGGAGCCACTGAGGTTATGATGAAAGTGAAAGTGAAAGTGTTTATCGTTCAGTTGTGTCTGACTCTTTGAGATGCTATGGACTGTAGACTGCCTGGCTCCTCTGTCAATGGAATTCTCCAGGCAAGAATACTGGGGTGGGTAGCCATTCCCTTCTCCAGGGGATCTTCCTGACCCAGGGATCGAACACGGGTCTCCTGTATTGCAGGCAGATTCTTTACTGTCTCAGTTTGTATTCAATGTATGAGGTCTGTGGAACAGCTGGCAAGATATGTACAGATCATTTACCTCTTTATTTTCTCAGTGAAAGAAAATAAATGATATAAATCTATGTCATCCCAGCGTCTGATTTAGCGTCTAGAGGCTCATATATTAGAAATGTATGAATAGGAAAAGGACAAGAATCATCATTCCAGTGGTAACACCTGTTTCTTGACTCAACTTCCTATAAATTATATGTAGATAATTTTATGGAATTTTCAGATTTCTCCTGAGACAAAATTATCTTGGCAGAAAGTTTCAAAATAATGTCGGCATATTTCTCATTGCCTCATTTAAAACTAAGACTTATCTCAAGTAAGTTTTATAAAAGAGCACCATTTAGGAAAATATGTCTTGAATAATTCAATGAGAAGCTTTAAAAACTTTTATTATAAACAAGAGAAGCAGACTCTTTAAGTAGACATTTTCTTTCTACTCTGATTTTGGTATAACAGTCTACATCAGAAATTTTAAAAACTCATGTTAGGACAATGCTTGTTTTTAATTGCTCAGATTATGATCTGAAGTCACAAAGTAACTGAAATGATAGGCACTTGCACCTACTGGGGTACTTGTTTGCTATTCATGTTACTAGACTCCACTTCAGACCTAGTCAGTCAGAATCTCTGTGCATGGAACTTTGAATTCTGCATTTCTAATAAGCTCCTCAGTTGATCTTTGCTTGTTCTAAAGACTGAGAACTACTGTAATGAAAAGTCCAATGAATCAGAGGGTTGTGTTTTCAGAATTTTCTCCATGGTGTTGTTAATCTCTGGACCCTATTTCTCTAGGCTGCATTTCTATCTGTAAGTTAAGTTTAGACATCAAATGTGAGGATGGAGAAGAAGAAAGGCTGAAATTTAAGGGAATAAATGTGGAGTCAGATTGAGGGTCAGGTCCCCTAGTCAGTAGGTTCAACATCTACAAAGGCACACGTCATTAAACAGCCTCAGTCAAGCCAGCCAGCACCCTCTGACTACATTTTGGATTTTTAAAAATGAATTGTTGTCATTTGGTCACCAAGTAATGTCCAACTCTTTGCAACCAACCCCATGGATGTAACCTTCCAGGCTCCTTTGTCCATGGGATTTCCCAGACAAGAATGCTGAAGTGGGTTGCCATTACCTTCTCCAGGGGATCTTCCTGACATGAACAACCAAACTGAAAATAAGCAAACAAATGAAAAGCCAAACCAAAGAAACACATCAGCAGAGATGCCCAAAATAAAGAAATAAGAGCCAGATGAAGTGGGAACTAATATGGTGGTGACCCACTGAGACCTCAGATTTGGACGTAGGTCTGAGGCCCTGTGGTCTGAGGTCTCACTGTACATAAAAACAGCAGATTTGGCCCTGGGTCTGCTTAAGGCCAGGAGGCTGGCAGGATGATGCTGTATAAAGTCTGTTACCTGGAAAAGCAGCCTCCGGTGTGAAAAGGGAAACAAAAAGCTGGACTTTCCAGCTGTCAAAAGCAGCAAGGTAGTTTACTATCTGTTCTAGGGTTTGGATGAAAAATATAAATATATTCATCAGAAATCAGATTCTCAGATTTGTACTTTGACTGTTAGGTTCCAACTTAAACTACCTATATTGTTAGGAACCCAAAATTATAAGCATTGGGCATTCTCATTAAGTGTATTTTGAATTAAGAGAAGTTAGTGTTAAAAGGTTGCAGTTGGCAACCTCATTGAAAACATATCAAAACTAATTTTGATAGTAATATTATATAATTTAATAGTGTGTTATGTTTCAATATTCTTTCCTTCTGTGTATGTTTTTGTGTTAATGCTAATTAAAAAATTTCAACATGCATATTTATCTCTTACAAAAGCATGACCCAAAATCTACATTGTATTTTTATTCCTAATTCTTTAGTTTAGAATAATTTGGAATTCCAGAAACATTGCCAAAATAATACAGAAAATTTATATATTACCTTTACATTTTACCTTAGGTCAACATGTCATAATACGTTGGTAAATTTACAAAACTAATAAACCAATACTACTATTAACTGGGGTCGCCCAGAGTTGGACACAACTGAAACAACTTAGCAGCAGCAGCAGCAGACTTTATTTACTCATCATGTTTCCCTAATCCCTGCTGGTCTTTAACAGTTTCTCAGTATTTCCTTATTTTCCATGACCTTGAACCTTTTGAGGAATACAGGTCAAGAATTTTATAGAATGCCACTTCATTAGGATTTGTCTAATAGTTTTCTCATGATTAGACTGTTGTTATGTATTTTGGGAGAAAAGACCAAGAAGGTGAAACACCCTCATCATTTAGTATTAGAGAGTATGTGCAATTGACATGATGATACTCTACATCACCAGGCCATGGTACTGTTTGCTGCCTTCTCTCTTGTAAAGTGACTTTTAATCCACCTTTTTATACAATTCTTTGGAAGCCAGTCACTAATTCTTGCTCCAGTTATATGTATTTGGAATACTTGCTGGTGTCCTATATAGTCTCTGAGTAACTGTTCATTTTTCTTGTGTGCATGTGTGTGTGTGTTCCTCAGACTGGATTTCAATTGACCTATCTCTTTGATGCTAATCTCCATTGTGTAAGAGTTTATTCTCATATTTGAATTATTTGACATGATTTCCTTTAGCGCCTTGAATATATTTCTAGTAGTTGATTAAAAGTCCTTGTCTGGAAATTCCATCATCTCGGCTTCCTCAGGGAGTTTCTGTTGACTGCATTTTTTTCCCACTTATGGGCCATGCTTTCACATTTATTGTCATATGTGATACTGTGACTTCTTGTTTGCTCACTTTCCTAAATTAATTTTGTAAAGCCTATATAGTTTGTTGTATACACCCACTGAAGTCTTTGCTCAGTAACTTAGTTGTCAGCTAGTGACTGGACTTCCCAGGTGACACAGTGGTAAAGAATCTCCCTGCCAATGCAGGAGATGCAAGAGATGCAGACTCAATCCTTGAAAGATTCCCCTGAGGGGGAAATAGCAGCCCACTCCAGTATTCTTGCCTAGAGAATCTCATGGACAGGGGAACCTGCAGGCTGCAGTCCATGGAGTCACAAAGATCTGGACACGACTGAGCACAGTGCTCATGTGATTTGCACAGTGATTGGGCAAAGTATTGATGTATGCCATGAACATTCCAGAAGTTTACAGCGTGGCCTAAATAGAGCCTCTAAGCCAACCAGAGGTGAGATCCTTATCAGATTTTTCCTGAATAGATGCATAGCCCTGAACATCTGCATGGCCTTCTATAGCTACACAGCTATGTTGAGTTTTTGAAAACTTCCTGTGGACATGCCATTTACTGTATTTTCATTTTAATTTTTTGGTAAGTCTCTTGTTTGCCTCAGACAACTGCCATATAAAACTATTACCCCTGATTGTTTTTGACAAATGTTATACAGACAGAGTGTCTCACTGAGTGATGTTAAAAAAAATAAATAAATAAATACCAGTGAGGCATTTCCATATAGGTCAAATAGTGACAACTCTCTAGATATTTGGGAACTCTAAATCTGTTTTGTCCCCTCTAGTAGACCATAGGCTACTTGTTTCATAGTTACCATTGTTGTGAGGATACTGATTTGCAAGGCTCCCACAGAACCAAAGAGAAGGATATTAATATTGGGTAAGTTAAAACCCTGCATAGTTATTATTCCTATTGATATTCAACTGATTTTCTTTAATGAATGTTCTATGGATTATTGTAAGCCTTTCTCTAATTTCCAGAGTTTTTAAAAAGTTGATTTCAGTGATTTTTCCCTGTGTTACATTTTCATTGTATATTTAGACAAGCAGATTTTTTGAGCTGTCTATACTCTCATTTGGGGCCTCCCTGGTGGCTCAGACTGTAAAGAATCTACCTGCAATCTGGGAGACCTGGATTTGATCCCTGGGTTGGGAAGATCCCCTGGAGCAGAGCATGGCAACCCACTCCAGTATTCTTGCCTGGAGAATCCTAAGGACAGAGGAGCCTGGCAGGAAATAGTCCATGGGGTCAAAAAGAGTCAGACATGATTGAACGACTAAGCACAGCACAGCACACACTCTCGTTCTAGAAGTATTTCTCCTCTCCAATTTTTCTTGATTTTACAGCCCGGTTTTCTCTTTGTTTGCCCCCAGAGTATAATATCTTCGTAATGGTTTATAGAATCAGACAGTATCTGCTTCCTTAAATCCAATTTCATGAAAAACTATTAAAAACAAGTTTTTGGTAAAGTAAGTTTTGAGAAATTTTCAGTTCAGTTCAGTTCAGTTCAGTTACTCAGTCATGTCCAATTCTTTGTGACCCCATGGGATGCCGCCCGCCAGGCTTCCCTGTCCATCACCAACTCCCAGAGCTTGCTCTAACTCATGTCCATTGAGTCAGTGATGGCATCCAACCATCTCATCCTCTTTTGTCCTCTTCTCCTGCCTTCAATCTTTCCCAGCATCAGGGTCTTTTCAAATGAGTCAACACTTCACATCAGGTGGCCAAAGTACTGGAGCTTTGGCTTCAGCATAAGTCCTTCCAGTGAATATTCAGGACTGATTTCCTTTAGGATGGACTGGTTGGATCTCCTTGTAGTCCAAGGGACTCTTAAGAGTTTTCTCCAACACTACAGTTCAAAAGCATCAATTTTTCAGTGCTCAGCTTTGTTTATGGTCCAACTCTCACATGACTACTAGAAAAACCACAGCCTTGATTATACGGACCTTTGTCAGCAAAGTAATGTCTCTGCTTTTCATTGAAAAGTTCTAGATATCATTATATTTAAGAGGCTCTCAATTGTAAGACATCCCTTTTCAAGAGAAGCAAGGCAGCTCTACAATTCTAAGTAAACAGATCAAGTGTAACCAGCATCCTGGCTTAAAATAGGGGGAAATATTGTTCATTGTTGACTTGAAATACTAGAGTCTCTTCTAAAATATTTACATAGTAAAGTCACCAGGTAGCCCCTGCTTGATTGTATTTATCCCAGTTTTTCTTTTTTTCATATTTACTGAAGTCCTTTTTACAGAATGCCCATTAACTCCTATTTTCTAGAAAGCCTATAAATTGCAAACGCCTATTAACTGCTCGAAGAACATGTATTCTGGGATTTTATGAAGTGCAAACCTAGTCTAATCCCCTCCACTTCAACTCTCTCAGCTTAGTGGAGAAGAAACTGATTCTCTAAGAGATTGTTATCTTGCCGCATCATCCAGTTAATAACAGAAGCAGGAGCAGAACCAAGAGCTCCTCTTTGGGTCCAGTGATATTTACCTCCTTTTCCTCATCTTTCACGAGTACCTCCCTCCTCTCCCCCTTACCAGGGGGTGACACAGTTTATGCTGTGACTCTTGAGAGCCAGAGTTTACTTAGGGCAGTAAGGAAGGCAATGGGATGCTACTGTCCACCTAGGATGTGGTCCAACTTCTCACCTTAAAGAAAAACCTTTGTTCTTCTTAACCTAACTTCTGGTCATTTCTTTCCAGGTAGTCTCCCAAAATTCATATGTGCACAATGCTCGAGGCAGCAGTTAGGGTAGCATGGCTGATTATCTTGCCAGTCTCAAGATAAGGACTAACACTCTGCCAAGTGAAGGGTAGAAGGGGCGGTTTGGGGAGCAATGGACTGTAGATAACTGAAAGACTCAGATGAGTTAACAGACAATTATGTTCAAGTGTCAGGGGTACATGATACTTGAAATTTTCAGGATTTTGATAGTATTAGGGACATGGCATCAGAAATACAGACTAGAATGTAACTATACGCACCTCAGGAGACAAATGAGACAAGACTAATGAGATTGTTTAGTCGCTAAGTCACGTCTGACTCTTTGTGACCTCATGAACTGCAGCACACCAGGCTTCCTGGTCCTTCACTATCTCCCTGAGTTTGCTCAAACTCATGTCCATTGAGTCAGTGATGCCATCCAACCATCTCATCCTCTGTCATCCCTTCTCCTCCTGCCCTCAATCTTTCTCAGCATCGGGGTCTTTTCTAATGAGCCAGCTCTTCGCATCAGGTGGCCAAAGTATTGGAGCTTCAGCTTCAACATCAGTCCTTCCAATGAACACCCAGGACTGATCTCCTTTAGGATGAACTGGTTGTATCTCCTTGCTGTCCAAGGGACTGTCAAGAGTTTTCTTCAATACCACAGTTCAAAAGCATCAATTGTTTGGCACTCAGCCTTCTTTATGGTCCAACCATAAAGAAAAACCCCAGCTTTGATTATACGGACATTTGTCAGCAAAGTATGTGTCTGCTTTTTAATATACTGTCTCGGTTTGTCATAGCTATTCTTCCAAGAAGCAAGTTCTTTTAATTTTGTGGCTGTAGTCACTGTCTGCATTGAATTTGGAGCCTAACAAAATTAAATCTGACACTGTTTCTGCATTTTCCCCATCTATTTGCCAAGAAGTGATGGGACTGGATACCATGATCTTTGTTTTAAAATGTTGAATTTTAAGCCAGCTTTTTTACTCTCCTCTTTCACCTTTTTCAAAAGGCTCTTTAGTTCCTCTTCACTTTCTGCCATTAAAATGGTATTATCTGCATATCTGAGGTTGTTGATATTTCTCCAGGCAATCTTGATTCCAGATTGAGCTTCATCCAGCCTGGCATTTTGCATAATGTACTCTGCATATACTAGATACTTTGTTTTTCTTTAAAAGTCATATATTTGTAGAGAAAAGGCATGCACACACTAGAAACAACCAAAAATGAAGCAATAATATTAATCCAATAGTAATAGCACAAGGATAATTAGGAAGACGAGATCTTAAATTTAAGAAAGACAAACACTTCTGGCAAACTATAGTAGGTTATTTTTGAAGACTAAAAAAGTCTTGATAATTTTTTTTCTCACTTTTCATATTCAACTTCCCATGAGTGTACAGAAAATTCTAAAGCTTGTCCTAAACATTTAGGATATCTGAACTCATCCTAGGCAATAATTATTCTGAATTAAATATATCAACATTTGTATATTTGGTCTATTATTATTACATAAATATTTAGCACACCTGCAAATATATCACTGTATCTATGCTTTGTGTCTGTTATTATCATAAATATTTAAGAATTAATATTTAACCAATAAATGTAAAAATAACTTAATAATTGCTGTTAATGATCTATTAGAAACAAAATATTCTCGTGTTAAAGTGAAATTTTCATTATAAACTGATTGTATATATTATTTTGGTGATAAATAAGTTTTTGCAATTTCTAGAAGCCAAGGCTCTGGATTATTCATGTGGCATTCTTACTTGGAAATGCTTGCCACATCTGTGGTAAAATTCTGATATTATGAATGGTTCAATTGATTCCTAAGCTCCTAGAAAAATTTTAAAGGATAACATTTAATAACATATAAAATTTAATCTCACCAAATAAAATATTATTAAGTATAAAGGAAAAATGTGTCAAGTTACTCAGCAATATATAAGGTTACACGCTTCAGACTACCTGCTTTGTTTATTAAAACTTCCTTGTCACATGCAATAGCTGTCAAAAATTTCATAACAGGTATCAGAAAAGGCTGTATTTAAACAAGACAGCTCAGAAACAATGATTTGAAAGGAGTCTGGCTTAAGCCCACATTTTGACCTCAAAGGGTCTCCTGGAGAGGCAGGAGACAGGAGCCAACTGGGACCCCTCACCACCCGCCTCAAGGATATAGACGCTGGCTGGAAGCAGCCATGTGGGGAGCTTGTTCTAACGCGAGGACACCGGTGCTGGCAAGCCCATTCTGAAGTCGTCCCTCCAGCGTATTAGCACTGGGTGCTTACCTATCCACCAGTAGGCCGGCACTAGCCGTGGGCCCCCTGGGCCAGGAGGTGCGTTTACATTTAAGGTCCTTCCTTCCCTTGTGGTCCCCAGGCTCATAAGTTGCGGAGAAGGGATTCACACTTAGGTGCATCTACAGTTGTCCAATTCTCAGATTTTAACTCTCAGAGACACATTACATGGGGATAAAGGAGACTGCTATCCTTCAATGTTCTCTGCCAAATACTTTTTGCCTTTTCCTTACTAACCAGGAACAATTTATCTTTCCACTTGTGAAGCTATAGCTCACTTTTCCGTTTTTCCTAATTATCATGTCTTTTCAATTCAATATCTTGCCTTTAATATGCCTTGACACTGCAGAGGAGAGAACAATTTTTGACCTCTCCCTTGAGTGGGCTTATGGGTGGTGCCTGCTGCTCAGTCACTTCAGTCGTGTCCAACTCTTTGCGACCTCAAGGACTGCCAGGCTCCTCTGTCCAAGGGATTCTTCAGGCAAGAATACTAGAAAGGGTTGCCATGCCCTCCTCCAGGGGATCTTCCTGATCCAGGGATCGAACAGGCATCTCTTATGTCTAACCTGCATTGGAAAATGGTTTCTTTACTACCAGCGCCACCTGGGAAGCCCCCTCATTGGTGGCACAATTGTCTTATGCAATGCTCTTACATATTATCACAGGCTGTGAGAGTTCATCTTATATCTACTAATTGGAATACCTGCCACCATGCAGGGTTTCATCTCAACCAACCTTATTATTTCATTCATCTTTTTCCTGTTACTTAAGACTCAAGCACTTACTTCTGAAACTGAGTTTTCCAAAAAAATCCAAGAATGAATGATTCTCTCCAGAAGCTGTCTCTTATACACATCTGATACTNCTGTTAATGATCTATTAGAAAGAAAATATTCTCGTGTTAAAGTGAAATTTTCATTATAAACTGATTGTATATATTATTTTGGTGATAAATAAGTTTTTGCAATTTCTAGAAGCCAAGGCTCTGGATTATTCATGTGGCATTCTTACTTGGAAATGCTTGCCACATCTGTGGTAAAATTCTGATATTATGAATGGTTCAATTGATTCCTAAGCTCCTAGAAAAATTTTAAAGGATAACATTTAATAACATATAAAATTTAATCTCACCAAATAAAATATTATTAAGTATAAAGGAAAAATGTGTCAAGTTACTCAGCAATATATAAGGTTACACGCTTCAGACTACCTGCTTTGTTTATTAAAACTTCCTTGTCACATGCAATAGCTGTCAAAAATTTCATAACAGGTATCAGAAAAGGCTGTATTTAAACAAGACAGCTCAGAAACAATGATTTGAAAGGAGTCTGGCTTAAGCCCACATTTTGACCTCAAAGGGTCTCCTGGAGAGGCAGGAGACAGGAGCCAACTGGGACCCCTCACCACCCGCCTCAAGGATATAGACGCTGGCTGGAAGCAGCCATGTGGGGAGCTTGTTCTAACGCGAGGACACCGGTGCTGGCAAGCCCATTCTGAAGTCGTCCCTCCAGCGTATTAGCACTGGGTGCTTACCTATCCACCAGTAGGCCGGCACTAGCCGTGGGCCCCCTGGGCCAGGAGGTGCGTTTACATTTAAGGTCCTTCCTTCCCTTGTGGTCCCCAGGCTCATAAGTTGCGGAGAAGGGATTCACACTTAGGTGCATCTACAGTTGTCCAATTCTCAGATTTTAACTCTCAGAGACACATTACATGGGGATAAAGGAGACTGCTATCCTTCAATGTTCTCTGCCAAATACTTTTTGCCTTTTCCTTACTAACCAGGAACAATTTATCTTTCCACTTGTGAAGCTATAGCTCACTTTTCCGTTTTTCCTAATTATCATGTCTTTTCAATTCAATATCTTGCCTTTAATATGCCTTGACACTGCAGAGGAGAGAACAATTTTTGACCTCTCCCTTGAGTGGGCTTATGGGTGGTGCCTGCTGCTCAGTCACTTCAGTCGTGTCCAACTCTTTGCGACCTCAAGGACTGCCAGGCTCCTCTGTCCAAGGGATTCTTCAGGCAAGAATACTAGAAAGGGTTGCCATGCCCTCCTCCAGGGGATCTTCCTGATCCAGGGATCGAACAGGCATCTCTTATGTCTAACCTGCATTGGAAAATGGTTTCTTTACTACCAGCGCCACCTGGGAAGCCCCCTCATTGGTGGCACAATTGTCTTATGCAATGCTCTTACATATTATCACAGGCTGTGAGAGTTCATCTTATATCTACTAATTGGAATACCTGCCACCATGCAGGGTTTCATCTCAACCAACCTTATTATTTCATTCATCTTTTTCCTGTTACTTAAGACTCAAGCACTTACTTCTGAAACTGAGTTTTCCAAAAAAATCCAAGAATGAATGATTCTCTCCAGAAGATACTATATTTCGTTGTTTCGGTTAGACTAAAAGTTTACTTGCAAAATCTCTTAGGAGGTAATGGAATATTTGTTATTAGAGTCTGGCAAGAAGTCGTAACCTGAAAATAGACATTGCAGCTTAAGAAATTATTTGTAATAATAGACATAATCTAGAAGGTATACAAATATAGGAGTACTAAGCACAAAGTTTCAAAAAATATGGCATAATAAATCTTTTTCACTGAAACAATTAGCATATATTCTAATAGATATATAATTTAATAATAAACTGGGGAAATTGTCATATAGCCTAACGAACAAAACTACAAAATCTATTTGGAGGATGTATTTAGAATTATAGTATTCAGTTTTTCCTTAAAGTCTTTTATGAGTCAGTGACATTTTAAAGCTCATATAGAAACACATGTTTCTCTACAAAAGGAGAAAATGGAAAAGGACTGACATTTTTTACATTTTTGTAGTTATGTGCTATGTAGTATCTCCTTTAAATCTTGTGACAACTTGGTGTGTAAATGATATTACTGATTTTATAAACTCTGAATTGTTAAAAACCTGTTTCCACGGATGTACAATTAGTAAGTACAATTTACATTCTAACTTAATCCAAAGCCATATGTTCTACTCTGAAATGTCATTTCATTTCTAAAAGCTTAAAAAGGAGGGAGGTAGAAGGAATGTGTGTGTAGATAATATCAAGAAAGGAATTATTTAGCTGAGCACTGAAAGAATTTGTATCATAAAAAGAGGAAGAGTTTGTATCATAAAGAAAACACTATAAAACATGAAAATAAGAGAAAGTGACATATAAAGAAACAAGCAGTAATATATTTGAGTAGGAAATCTGCTTTTAATATAAACTTCAACTTGAGATAGTTATGTTTACACTGTGCTCCAAATTATTATCTACAGGCAAAGTCATCCAGAAAATTAAGGGAGGCATATATGATAAACATAAAAATTAAAATTTTGACAATATAAAATAAATAACATTTAGTAATTACATTAAGCACAGTTTCAGTCCCATAGTATGCTATTAAAAATAGAACAATTGTTCAAAGCATGCTGCCAGATTTCTTCAAAATGACTTGTTTTGAAATGTTGACTAAATATCCCAAAACTTTATATCACTTTAGTGTATTTAAACATTCTTCAGACCAAAAACAACTTTTCTTTATATTTATGAGGATAAATGCCATGACTTTCCCCTTCATGTTAGGACATTAAGGTTTTTCCATTTGTTAACTTTTAAAATAATTTTCTGAGTTGCTTCAGTTGTGTCCGACTTTGCAACCCCAGTGGGCCCACCAGACTCCTCTGTCCATGGGATTCTCCAGGCAAGAACACTGGAGTGGACTGCCATGCCCTCCTCTAGGGGATCTTCCAGACCCAGGGATCAAAATCAGTCTTTTATGTCTCTTATATTGGCAGGTGGGTTCCTTACCACTAGCGCCACCTGGGAAGCCCCTGGTTATATAAGGCTTTATAATTTATAAGTTGCATCCACATACTTAATTCCCAAAATAGACGTATTAGGGAAATTTTGGCCTTACCATTCTTATTTTATGCGGTAAGTGTTCAACACATATTTATTTAATAAATGTACATTCAATATTTACTTAATAAATGTTTACTGAATGAACTGAATGAATGAATGGATGGATGGCTGAATGAATTTAGTTCAAATTGGTTAAGTGACTTGAAGATCACTTGAGCAGAGGCCAAGCCTCAGTCTCCTCTTCTGATTACTCAGCGGTCATAATGTCTAGAAACATAGACAGATGTGTATCATGAGTGGTTTATTAGTATACATAGCAAAACATGATACATTCAGTGACGTTTCCTATGTTCAGTGTGTTCATCTGTAGTAATGATGGTTCCATTAGAACTGCGATGAACATGGCGCATTCACGCAGCATATCCAGCCATCTCTATATGTGCATTTGTGATGCATTGCCTCAGCTGATTGTGTGGCTGTTTTTCACTAAATAAACCACTCAAGAAGAAAGAATTACAGGTTCTAATCTGTAAACAAATGTACTATCTTTATTAAGATACTCTTTATCTAGATTTTATAGTCACTCATGGCTTGTTCTTCCCTTCACCAAAGCTGCTTCGTTTCTTACACCCCCACGAGTTTAGGGAATATTCTCCCCTGTACAGGCAGCCCTGATGCAGAGAGCACAGCAGTATACAGCTGGACGCTTAAAGTCAGTTGCCGTACGAGGATGTTATGCCGAATTTCAGTTTAGAAACTTGAGATCAGCTACTTCTGCCTTTTAGTCGTGTTGTCCTTGGCCACTCTGCCTTGCCCCCATGGCCCCTATCAAAATAAAATCTTCTCATGTGTTTGTATTCTTAACCACTGTTGATATATTTCCCAGATCTTTCCACTGTGGCCTGTGGAACAGGAATTTGATTTGCAAACTGATCACTTTGGTGCTATTCAAAGAACACTCTCCATGCCTTTATTGTCTTATTCAAAATGGTTCCTAGAAGACACTGCTTCCCTTTCAGCCTTCACCAGGAAAAGCTACTCCTTTCACTTGCCATGTATTAAGCACCGTGACGTAGCATTAATATTCTACGTGAATGTTTTTTAGGCTCATGCCATTTGTCTTGCTGTCCTGTGTCTTTCTTTGTCACTATCATCTCATCAGTCACTTTTGTTCTTTCATGACGGGTTGACATTTGGTTCATTGGATTCCTTTCTACCACACTCTTATCCTTAGAAAATTTTAACTTTCATTTGAGTTCGGTATCCAAAGTCTTACCATTAAAATTCCTTGACCCTCTCCAGTCAAATGCTCTTCTAAGGCAGTATAATTTTTTTTTTCTTATCAAATGCAAAATAGTATCCTACTCTGAGATTTTATATTACTGTAGTCTACAGTCTGTCCCAAACCTTTTATCTTTGAGATTCTCTAGTTTCTGTTAAACCCACACTTCCATCTTACTTTAGTGCCCAGACACATCATTACTCCTTTTTCTTCAAGTATGCCAGACCACAGTTGACTTCAACCTAAAGTCCATGCTACATAGAACAGTAATATTCAGTGTGTGGTCCACACACCAGCTGCATCAGCCTTTCATGGGAATTGTAAGAAATGCAATTTCCTCGGGCATCACCCAATGTCTGCTAAGTCAGAAACTAATAGTGGACTCCAGCAATATGTGTTTTAAAAGCCTTCCAGATAATTCTGATACACAGAATTTAAGATAACCACTAATACAGAGCATTAATTCAACTGCTCTCCTGCCAGGATCTCTAATATCTTTAAGTGGTGAAGAATATTTAACTGTGAATGCATTATTATTCTAATTCAAAACCTCTGTATGTGTAAAATTTCAAAAAATTTATCAAGTTCTACAGCTTTATTCAGCATCTACGTATAAAGGTCGAGACTTTGAATCCAAATGTTTGTAGTTCTTCTTCATCTAAATTTGAATTTTCTAAAACTGTCAAATGCCCAATGCTTAATGATACTTCCAGGGGTGCTTCCTTTATAACCCTCCTCTGTGCTGGACTCTGAGCGATGCTAACTGACTCAAGACAGATGTATTGGAAGTAAAGCCAGAATTTGAACTCAAATCTGAGTACAAAACTTATGCTTTCTCTTTGGTTACTGAGTATTCTGTTTTGCACTGACATGCCTCTGTTTTAGCTGAAGCAGTATTTACAATGTATCTCTGTAGAAATTTTAAAAGTGAGTTATATGAAAATCTATTATCAGATAACTTTGATAAAATATCAGATTAAATAGTTCCCTTTATTATAGGACTTTGAAGAGCTTTTAATATGCTTGTGTGTATTTTGAGCCTCCAAAAAAGCAGATGGTATGTTATTGTTGAAAAGTCTTTGATCAAGGAACCATTTGTGGATTATCTATATTAACACCTTACAGGACTAGCATTCCAAAATCTGCTTTGGAAAACTTGGGTTTAATCTATTTCCTTTCTCTTCAAGAAATGTGAAGGCTTATCTCCCTTACTGCCTTTATTTCATTTTCTTTGATCTTCTGTTTTTATTTCCCTGCTCTTTTAATTAAAATACTCATGTCCCTTTTTTCTACTAGGTTCTGCTCTTCTGCCTCAAGGATGCATTCAGAGGAGTCATGTTTAGCATATGTTATTATGTGTGTAACATTATATCACTTTTCGGACAAAGGTCCATATAGTCAAAGCTATGATTTTTCTAGTAGTCATGTACGGATGTGAGATTTAGACCATAAAGACAGCTGTGCATGCATGCTAAGCCACTTCAGTTGTGTCCAACTCTTTGCAACCCCATGGACTGTAGCCTGCCAGGCTTCTCTGTCCATGGGATTCTCCAGGCAAGAATCCTGGAGTGGGTTGCCATGGCCTTCTCCAGGGGATTTTCCCGGCCCAGGGATCAAACTGATATCTCAAGACAATAGCATCAAAGAATTGCTGCTTCCAAATTGTGGTGCTGGAGAAGACTCTTGAGAGTCCTTTGGATTGCAAGGAGATCAAATCAGTCAATCCTAAAGGAAATGAACCCTGAATATTCATTGGAAAGACTGATGCTGTAACTGAAGTTCCAGTACTTTGACTACCTGATGCAAAGAGCCAACTCATTGGAAAAGATCTTGATGCTGGGAAAGATTAAAGGCAAAAGGAGAAGGAGACAGATGAGGATGAGATGATTAGATAGCATCACTAACTCAAAGGACATGAATTTGAGCAAACTCAGGAAGACAGTAAAGGAGAGAGAAGCCTGGCATGCTGTAGTCCATGGGGTCTCAAAGAGATGACTTAGCAACTGAACAGCAACAACAACAAATATTGTGTGCCAGGCATTACAAATATAGTATATACATGTAAATACATACCACTTTATGTAAATCTCATAATTATTTTGTGATGATGTTAAATTACAAATGTTATAGCATCATAATATGTGACATGTATATATCCAGACCTGAACATGCTGTGTTAGGGAAGTAGTCTGTAAAGCATGCCTTTGCTGCTGAACCCATGCTGGATATAAGAATTACGACTATGATTAGACAGGATCTTCTTGCAAGCCACATATATATTCATAGCACTTATCTTGAGGGGCCTTTTGCCCTAGTTTTTATTTAAAATCAGAAAAAGTTTAAATTGAAAATGGCTTATGAAATGAGAACCAACACCCTTAAATAGTTAAATTATGTATGATTGCCATCACTGTATACTATGATTGCCATCACTGTATACTCTGAGTGTAATGTTGACACTGATTTCAGCTAATCCTCATAAGAAATTGATCAAACCACAAGGGAATTGTGCTTCATTGACTTTTTTTCCCCTGGTCCAGCACATTACCTCTTTTTTTTTCCATTGTGCAGGTTCTGCTGATCTTCTTCTTTGTGTTCCATGCTCTTCTTGTCCTGCTCTGGTCTACTCTGGTATGTTTGCTCAGGGCACTTAATGTCAATGTCTGGTAATGATGGGCACCACTTAAAATGGCTCAAATCTAGATTTTAAAAAAATGCATAGTCTTCATGACCTATAATGAGAAAAAGATTTTCCTCCTCCATGACGTTTTCTCTTTCTTTTTGTGATGCTCTGTGGCTCTCAGGCTCCTCGTTGAGTCTGTGTTCTCCTGTGTGGAGGAAGTGGGGTGAGGATTTTAAATCTCTTGTCCATGGCAGGAAGATCACTTTTAGATATACGTGAGATGCAGACATCTACCCTCTTTGTGCTAACTCTAACCCTAAGATACTATGAAAGATATCTTAGAGACATAGAAATTGGTCTCAAAACAATTTCATATCCTGGGACGTGAGGTTACTCTATGAACTGGACGTATAAAGATGAAAAATTCTCAGTATCTCTCTCAAGGGTGTTACCAGGAGGAGTAAAGCACTGAATATGTCCATAGGACTCATAAAGTCATAAAATATCAAAATAAGAAAGAATCTGAGAACGATCTACTTCTCTTCCCGTTTCCCGCTCACCCCTTCTTTGAAATACCCCTACCAAATGGTTAACCAGCTTCTATGTAATGGTGGTATTCCACCTCCTGTGCTCTGCTGTAGTTGCCCAGTGACCCAGTCATTTTGTATTAAAAAATCACCTAAATAAATAATTTCTGCAGTGTACCATTGTGTAGTTGTCAAAATATTATTATGTTCATTACACATGCTTTATGATAAAACTTGGAAACTGTTTTGTGATAAAACATGGCAAACATAAAAAATGGAAACCATCTAATGGCCAAGAAAGGAAGATTGATTTTAAAAATTGAAGCAATCTATAGAATGGTTTACTGTGCATCTATTATAAAGCATGAGATGTGTTAATACATACATGGATTTTTACTGATATTAACTAGTTCTGTCTAGTCATATCTATATATAATCTGATGTGTAAACATTTTTACAATGTTGTTTTATAAAAAAGTGAGTCATAGGACAGTATACTAGATACAATTCATTTTTTGTTATATATAATGCATAGACACATATACAATCATATACAGTTTGTCCTTGAACAGTATGGGTGTTAGCACATTGATTCTTCACATAGCTGAAAGCCCACATATAACTTCACAGTCAGCCCTCCATGTCCATGATTTCACATCTGTGGATTCAGTATCTTGGATTGTGTAATACTGTGGTACATATTTATCAGGAAAAATATTCATATAGGTAGACCTGCCCAGTTCACACCTATCTTTTTCAAGGGTCAGCTGTATTTACATCTACAAAATATTGTCTGGATAGTTTAAAAAGTTCTTGAAAAGCTATCTGCACCCATATGTTTTTCATTGCAACATTATTTACAATAACCAAGATATAGAGAAAAACCTAAATATCTATTAATAGATGAAGAGATTAATAAAATGTGACGTGTGTGTGTTAGTTGCTTAGTCATGTCTGACTCTTTGCGACCCCATGGACTGTAGCCCGCCATCTCCTCTGTCCATGGGATTCTCCAGGCAAGAATATTGGAGAGGGTTGCCATTTCCTTCTCCAGAGGATCTTCCCAACCCAGGAATCAAGGCCAGGTCTCCTACATTGTGGGCAGATTTCTTTACCATCTGATCTACAGGGAAGCTACAGGGAAATGTACACACATATACACACAATGGAATATTATTAAGCCATAAAAAATAATGAAATCTTGCCATTCTCAACAACATGGACAGAACTTGAAGCCATTACATTAAGTTAAATTATTCAGACAGAGAAAAACAAAAACCACATCACCTCATCTATACGTGGAATCTAAACAAAATGAAACACCAAGTTCATAGATGCAGAGAACAAATTGGTGGTTGCCAGAGGCAGAGAGTGGGTAAAATGGATGAAGGTGGTTGAAAAGTATAGACTTCCACTTATAAAATAAATCTTGGGGACATCATGTATGGCATGGTGACCACCAACAACAAACATGAATTTCTTATGTTGTTAAAAATATTTAAAACCTACTTTAAAAGAAACCACTCTCCTATTTTGTCCCCAAATCTGAATCCTTGTAGCTGCCTTCTTTCTGGTTTGGTCTTTTCATTTCACAATCAAAAACTGTATCTCCCTTCTACATAATAACTCTACCATTGCAGGGATGTGAAGAATGTGTGATTTTCTTTCTTGGGCCTTAAAACGTTCTTTGCATGACATACAAGCATACTGCCCTTCAGTCTAAGAGATTTGAATGTGTAAACTCATTCATCTGATTTATATTAAGTAAAGGCCTATGATGAATCAGGAACTATAACAAAGGACACATCACTGTCACAGGTGATGTCACAGCTTATGTGTGTTATTCTCTCAGTTGTGTCTGACTCTTTGCAACTGTGAACTGTAACCTGTCAGGTTATTTTGTCCATGGAATTCTCAGGCAAGCATACTGGAGTAGGTAGCCCTTGCCTTCTCCAGGGGATCTTCTTGACCCAGGGATTGAAACCCTGTCTCCTGCATTGCAGGCAGATTCTTTATCATCTGAGGCACCAGAGAATCCCCAGTGTCACAGCTTACTTGATGATAAAGTCACACATTATATTATTATTCACATGCAATTCTGATGATTACTGTTATATAAGCATTAGGATTAGGTAAGTGCATGCAGCTGGAAAATGCTAGCTTGACTAGTGGTCAGGAGCCCTGAGAAAATGGTCTTTAAGACCTGAAGGATGGGACTTTCCTAATGGTCCAGTGCCTTCCAGTGCAGGGGATGCTGGTTCAATCCCTGATTCGGGGATTGAAGATCCCACATGCTTCATGGCCAGAAAACCAAAATATAGAAACAGAAGCAATATTGTAGCAAATTAAATAAGGACTTCAAAAATGGTCCTCATCAAAAAGAAAAAAGAAAGCCTTAAAGGAGAGAGATAAAGGAGTTGGCAAGGTTAGTTGGGATAAGTGGAATATTCTAGATAAAGGAGAAATATGCACACAGATAACCCAACTCCCTTCTTCCTTACCTCTCTTCCTCCCTTCCTCCTTTCTCTTCCATCAAACAACCACTTACTAATCAACCACCACACACAAAGGATTCTTTCAAGTCCTGGGAGTCATTCAGAGGTTAATATTCTTCTTCCAATGTGTTTATGATCTAGTCAGTGAATATTAGATATAACTTGGGTAAAAAGCTTTAAAAAACATATAAAATATTCCTGAAGCATGGACATATTCCCTTGACATTCTAGTCATATTTTTCTGGGGGAAAAAGCAGTTCTTCCCATCCAGAAGTGTGGACAGATAGTTTCAGTGCCAAAGTGGAACAGGCTGACACTTTATGCTGCTCTAGTTTTCTAAATTCAGTCTCAGAATTCCTTCAAGGAGAGTAATTGTGTACACACCTTGCAGGTATTTCTCATTGGCACTATTAGGAGGGAACTCCATCTATTTTACCAGTCCAAGTTATCTTTGCATATATATGCAAAGATGTTCAGGTATCAGAAATGGACATAATGACAGTTAAATATGGTTACTAGAGGTAGTCCTGTAAGGTCAGTGCCGCTGTAAAAGTTCAGATGGAGTAGAGGAAAGCATTAAAGTACCAGTCACATGTTGTGTTATAGACATATCATTAAGTGCATCTTCTTTTGTTTTCTTTCTCTCCTACAGGTCTGTGAAGCAGGCAGAAGAAGTTACAAGTGGTCCTTAAAGAAATGGCAATTAATCAAATCCTTATGTATAGTTCTAACTTTATTTACTACGTGTAATCATTTAAAGAATGGTTATTTTTATAATATCAATAATAAACAAGTACTCTTGTAACCAGGGGGTGCCTAAGTGTGTAATCAACAAAACACTAACCCTGGCAAAGGATTCTGGGGTGGTCAGGCTGCCTGCTGCCTTTTGACATGGTTAGTGTCCTGGGTTTAGATTACTTTATACCTAGTTATTAAGATTACTATTTGATACATTAAATATTGCCTGATTCAAATAACTTTGCTTAAAATTTTTCTGTATTTTAACTTGTCTAGGGTTTTCTACTTCTTATATTTTTATAATATTTTCTCATTTTTTAGATTAATAAACATACTTATCCACATGTGCCAAGATAAGCCATTTAGGTCTCTATGGGAGTTAGCTATCGTGTCATCACCTGCCATATATATTTTTGTGCAGCAGCAAAAGGCATATTCTCCACCACTGCCCCTTCCTCTGATTATCTTCCCTATTTTTACCAAAACAGATAATTGATATCTTAATTCCATAAAGTAAATCAATAAGGAATGAAATGCATGGCCCAAAGCATATTCAATGAAAATTGTTTGACCATTTATCCAATCACTGAACCCAGTTAAAATTATCCATTTTAAATTTGATATATGCCCGCTTTTGGAATGTGTTATGCATTGATGCTACTAAGTGAATGGACCTAAGTACATTTTATTTAGCTTATCGTCTGTTTTATCTGACTTGTTGTAATCTAAGTTTACTTTCTGGACCTTTAAGGCATACAGTTAAATTATAAAACTGTGTGTACAACTGTCAAAGAGACGAACATTATAGGCCAGAACATGACTAAAGAATAAACAAAAAAATTCTGATTGTATGAATGAAGTCAGAGTCCTAAATGAAATAATATAATAAACCTTCTTATATTAACATTTTTGTGTGCATAGAAACTCACAAGACTAATTTTCATAAAAGTTATTTCTTTTGGAGGGGTGAGGGGTAGAAACAAATTAAAGGCTTAGAAACCAGTTTATTTTTGAACAGAAAAGAGAGAAGGCATGGGAGTACGTTTATGGGACCACACCACTCCTTTATTTAAAAATCCTTACCATGATGAAAATCTTCAAAAAAAGATCTGAGAATACAAATGTTCTCCCTGTTGAGAAGTGACTTTCTGTAAAACACATCACCTCAGTGCCTTCATCTGAGCCAGACTTCCTTCCCTCTAGCCATCACTTGGTCAGTTTTTGTCCACCTCTTGTCTTCTGACTTTTCCTAGAGACAGTCACCCTACTAAGTGCCATGTCAAACTCAGCAACGAGATCGACCAGGCCATCAGAGTGTATATTCCTGAAAATGCTACCACTAGACATGAATTAAAGTGGCAAGGACAGATTTTATTCCATGATGAATTACTTCAATAGAGAAGGGGGTTCAGCATGAACTGAACTCAGCTTTGATTTGTATGAAGTGACTGGATGTTTTAAAGGGAGTGAGGGAGGAGGGAGGAGGGATGTCCAGGACTTGAGTCGGAGTCAGGGAAAGGGAAATTTATTAAAAGCAATAAGGGGAGTTGATCCATGTGAAACCATCTGATTTTGCTCACTGGTGCTCATGGAAGTTTGACTTCCATCTTCCCTCAGAGACTGAGTGACAGGCACTCTATTTTCAGGTCAGCTGGAACAAAGAGTAGATTCTTTTGTCAGCTTGGGCTTTCCCAGACAGGAACATTTAGGGGCTGTGGAATTATCCTATGATGCCTTGACTTAGAAACTCTGTTTGTATTGGTTCAAGCCTTTTAATGGGGGGTAGGATTAGGTGGGTAAAATCATACCTACTGAGAGTCTCTAGTTTTTATTGGCCAAGGTTGAGGCTGATCAAGAAGCGGGCTCAGGGACTTCCTTGGTGGTTCAGTGGTTAAGAATCTGCCTTCCAATGCAGGGGTCATGGGTTCGATCCCTGATCAAGGAACTAAGATTCCACATGCCACGGGGCGACTGAGCCTGCGTGCTGCAACTAGAGAAAAGCCCACAAGTTGCAATGAAGAACCCATGTGTGCTACAGTGAGAAATCCTGTTTGGCCACAAGGAAGATCTTATGTGCTGCAACTGAGATACAATGCAGCCAAATAAATAATAAAAAATGAAAATATAAATATTAAAAAAAAAAGAGACAGGCTCAAAGGAGCCAGACTAGGTATATGCTCACTTTTGAAAGGACAGAATCTTCATTAATGGCAACTGATCAGGTCACATACTCACATACACACATACACGCACACAAACCTCTGTCCTCTTCTTTGTCAACTCCAGTAATCATTTTCAGAGGCCAAGGCCAGTAAACAACTAGAACCCCAAACAGAAAATTTCCCCAGATTGCTTTCCTATGTCCTCTTTCAGCTGTCACACATGAAATCTGAATCTCTTGGCAGTCACGCTGGCTATCGTTCCTTGCTTTGTCTCCTTTGTGTTTCCTTTTTTTTTTAAATTTCTTTTTTATTTTTTTTTTTACTTTATTTTACTTTACAACACTCTATTGGCTTTGCCATACATCAACATGAATCCACCACAGGTGTACACGAGCTCCCATGACTCCAGGGTTATTAGTGGGGTAGGCTTGAAAACCCTACACAAAAAAGGCTTCTAGAAATACATTTAGAATGAAGGAAAGATACTGAGTGCAGTTGGACACATGTAGAACTTAGACTGGGGACATAACCAAGACTTGGAGAGTCACCCACATAAAAACAACCCACCAGAGATGATGGCGGAGAAGGCAATGGCACCCACTCCGGTACTCTTGCCTGGAGAATCCCAGGGACAGGGGAACCTGGTGGCCTGTCTGAGCTGGGGTCGCACAGAGTTGGACATGACTGAAGCGACTTCGCAGCAGCAGAGATAATGGAGGTCGGTACAGTAGACGGCATCACCCAGTGAGAACTTGTGCAGTGAGAACAGGACAGGTGCCTCAGGAACATACAGTCTCGCGCTCGGGGACTGACAAAGTGAATTCAGGAGCAAAGATTGTATGTCCACACACCAGACAGAGTGGGTGGCCCACACACGGTTTTGAAGAAGCAGAAAGTCAAAAGCAATGCACTTCAAGATCCCTGGTTCCTCTAAGCACAGCTGGATTTCAGGGAAGAGACAGGCATGGGGTCATTTGTAGAACAGCCTTTAGTGGTCTTCAGAGACTCTAGAAACTTCCTGTGCATAGCTGGGATAAAAAGTAGCTATATGGGAGTGGGAGGAGAAGAAACATAGTTTCCCTTATTTAGGAAGAAAAACTAAGGCATTACCAATCTGACTAAAAGTCAGAGTATGGAAGCATCTGTCTTGAAAATGCCTGCTTTGATTAACAGTGATGAAGAGACAACTAAAGCCTTAGGAAAAGACTTTAGAATTTGTCCTGTGGCAACATTCTTATTTTCCTTTTTTTCTTCAAAGTAATCAAACATAATTTTTTAATTGATTATAAGGAAAATAACCAGCTGATGAAGCCAGAGTCTTAGAAGGCACTTCTTGGGGGTTGGGGGTTGGGGAGAGGGCAGAGCCTCAATCATTTTCCCAGGTCTCAGGGACAGAGCTGTTCCCTGGCTGTAAATGCTGGCTTGCCTATTCTCCAAATATCTGTTGGTTTCTTGCTTTGGGCTCTCTGACCACTATTTTTTGCTTGTTTTTTAAAAATGTCTACAATGGCTTCTTGTCTCTTTTGAGTATTTGATGTTTGTAGGATTGATCTCCACAAAGCCAACCTAAGCAGATTTGGATCTGGGCAGAAGCAATAATTTGACAACTCTTCTCACTATTTTAATTGTTAAAAATGTGTCTGAAGATCCTCAAGGGTTCCATGCAAAATGACAGTAGTAATACAGCCCAGTGTCTGGCAAATTCAGCCAATACATAGCAATTTTCTCTCCAAGACTGCCTCACCATGGCAAGGGGAGTGAATGACTCTGCAACATACATGGCTTCTCCAGGGAAGTGACCAACTGATGGCTTAAAATGGAAGCTCCGACAGAGCTTGCAGCTGTCCCAGGGGCCTGCAGGTTCCCAGCCCCGAGCACTGCAGCTGTGCTTGAGGGCTCTTCACAGACCACAGGCATCTGACTGCATGGCTGGCCTAAAGTTTACCACCTGGGTCCTGAGTGAAAGAGGAACTGCTGTGTGGAACTTTTATGATCCTATTTTGCAGAACTTTTAAGGCAAAGATCATGAGCATGTACAGGAAAAAATCCTTAGAGCACATAGTCAGGATCATATGAGGGGCTGAAATGGAGCTGTGGCAATGTAGGT
>SJYV01048229.1:0-19211 GCA_006410875.1 Neotragus pygmaeus | reverse complement strand
AAAAAAAAAAAAAAAGAGGCACCATCTACAACCAATGAGAAAATTCCAGTCAGGACTCTTGCTGTTGTTATGCTCCAACTCGGCCATTTAAATCTAGCTCGTGAGTCAGCCACAGGGGCCCAACCTCTCATCTGATTCTGCAAGGGGAATTCCAAAGCTGAAGGCATCCAGAAGACCTTCTCAGTAAAGTCAAAATAGTTTTGTTGCCATCAAAACCAGGAGATGCTTATCCCCACTGCTGTCTCCTGGTAGGAGTCACCAGGTCATCCCGCTAGTGACAGCCATCCACCCATTCTCAAAGCTCTACTCTCCCATCCCAACAACTGCACACTTGCAAAGCTCCTAAAGGTCCCCTGGGCTCTGTATTGTCTCAAGCCCGGCTCTCTTTGTAAACCCTAGACAAGCTCACAAACGGCAGGAGCTTTGTTTTGTCCATGGCTGAATTCCCCTTGGCAAGTGATTATAGAAATTAAAAACTCTATATTGAAAGAGCTGTAAGGACAAGTTTGAGAAGAAATGTCATTTTAAATGAATTAAGGCTTCAACAATGGCATCACCCACTTGATGAACAAGAGTTTGAGCAAGCTCTGGGGTTGGTGATGGATAGGGAAGATTGGCGTGCTGCAGTCCCTAGGGTTTTGCAGAGTCAGGCACAACTGAGCGACTGAACTGAACTGAAGGCTTCAACAAACCCCTGAGTAGAATGAATTTGAGTTGAATGTCAATACTTCCCAATCAGTATGCAAAAGGAGGAGTGATTATGGATGTGTGTGCATGTTTGCATATGATAACCGGCAAGCAGTCAGGGGACATTCCACCTTCCTGGAAGTCATTCCAGAAATCCAAATGTAGGGCCCTCACCCTGCCCCCTTCCTTGTAGTCTCATCCTGGCTTATGGCCTTCAGAACAAATGACTCACCCAAGGTTTCTCCTGGTCTCACCACAGCTGAGACAAGGTCTGCTAAGTCGCTCAGTAGTGTCCAACTCTTTGAGACACTATGGATGGTAGCCCACCAGGTTCCTCTGTATGTGGGATTCTCCAGGCAAGAATGGTTGCCATGCCCTCTTCCTCAGGATCTTCCCAGCCCAGGGACTGAACCTGCATCTCTAATTTCTCCTGCACTGAAAGGTTGGTTCTTTACCCCTAGAGCCACCGGAGATAAGCTGACGAAGAGCCACCCTGGAGTCCATAGTCTTGTATGCACACCACACACACTCATCTACCCTTCTGGATGGGTGCTGGGCGGCAACCACTTCATTGAGTAAACAGAACTAGAACCTATGAAGATTCCTTGGCCGGAGCATGGAAGTTAGAGAGCTCTTCATCTTTTTAAATGTCTGAATCACTTATAGCAGTGTTTCTCAGCTACAGGTGACGCTGTCCCCTTGCATGTTTATGACAACATCTGGAGACATTTTGGGGGGTCACAATATGAAATACAGAAATACCATGTAATGAACAGGAAATTATTATTAAATTATTCCTATTTTTCACACTTAGTGTCCATATTACATCATTAAATAGAGATTTATGTATAAAAATTTGAGTTTGTGTGTCTTTATCAGCTACCAGGACTGTCAATGGAAGAAAGAAAACAAGATGTGTATAAGATGAGTAAACTAACCACAAAATAAACTGGAAACTTTCAACTTTGCAAAGAACCAGCTTTTCTTTAAGATCTAGGTCCTTCAACATGTGAACAAGCATGCTGTTCAGCCAAAACTAAATTTTCAGTCAAAACTTTAAGCCAATGTTTTTTGCCCTATTACTGGTCCTCTTGGGGACTGAAATATTCTTGGAAATGCAGCCTGAAGGAAAATTCTTCCTTTGCAGCTCCTTAACATATCAGACATTTTTTCCTATTCAGAGAGATAAGCTAAATCAAACCTGCCTTCGTGCAAAGATCAACTCTCCTGTGGGCTCCCCCCAGGACAGCTTACCAGGGATGTGGGCACCTCCGTATGTGATGTTCACGTCGTAATCTCCCGGAGCAAAGGGAACGTACTCTGCACTGCAGCTGCCGTCTTTGTTGTCTCGGCAGTT
Organism: Neotragus pygmaeus; assembly: GCA_006410875.1. Classification (NCBI taxonomy): domain Eukaryota; kingdom Metazoa; phylum Chordata; class Mammalia; order Artiodactyla; family Bovidae; genus Neotragus; species Neotragus pygmaeus. The sequence continues at coordinate 17,167 of SJYV01048229.1, read as the reverse complement.
TATCTTTGACTCGGACGGTCCCTCCACAGTTATGCCAAGACCCCCAATTCCTGCCCCTCTGCAAAGTGTGAGAAATAAGGCCAAGTTGTACTAGTGGTTCACGCCAGTCTGCTTACTGCCAAAATTCATGTAAGTCCCTCTATAAACTATCCAAACTAGCCAACTGGACTCAACTACTGTGATACCTCTCACAGTGTAATATGAATTTCTCAAGAGTGTAATATAAAAACAGCTTTCACCCCTCCTTTCCAACACTTACCCTTCATTTGTTTCTTATCTAATTGTATTGGCTGGGAATGAAAGGACAATTCAGGTATGTGACTTGTGACCAGTTTTAATAGGAATACTTCTATTTCACTTGACTATGACATCGGCTCTACATTTCTGAATTATCAAGTTAATGAGCTTCTATCTAGGCCTGCTTTGCTCAGCAGTTTTATGACTATTATCAACAGCTTTTTGGTGCTTTTAAAAGCATACCTGGTCTTCCTCTGTAATATAAGTCTCTACAGAGGAAGATGCCTCACAAATCATGAAATAAAAAACCTCTCAAAAGTTGGGAAATCATAAGTAAGAACTTACTTACAAAACAGAAAGAGACCCACAGACTTATAAAACGAACTTAAGGTTGGTTGGGGGAATGGGTAGTTTGGGAAGATCACGTACACACTGCTATATTTAAAATAGAAAACCAACAAGGACCTATTGTATAGCACACGGAACTCTGTTCAGTGTAATATGGAAGCCTGGATAGAAGGAGGTTTGGGAGAGAATAGGTTCATATATACGTATGGCTGAGTCCCTTCGCTGTTCATCTAAAACTAACACAACATTGTTAATCAGCTATACCCCAACACAAAAGAAAAAGTTCAAAAGAAAAATAGAGTTGGGAAGCCATGATACACCTATAAAACATTTTGAGAGCACTTAAAATACCTAGGGCTACTCTCCTTTTACAGAGTAAACACATGAATCCAGGCCTTTGCTTACCTGGTAACCACCGTGAAGACGTTGGGCTTGTTGGTGAAAGCCTCCTTCAATCCAGGTCCTTGAGCTTGAACCCGAGAAGGCTGGCAGCCTTCGGTCACAGCCACTTTAAAGGGACTATTTGGGACAGGCACGTCATCATAGGTTATCTCCACTACGTGGAGGCCTGTTTAATATAACACAGAAAAATTTACTTGCACAAGAGCCACTTGTTTGCAGAAAATAGCACTCTAGCATTCAAGTCTATGTGCTACCTCAAGCTATTCGGAAAGGACAGGTTAAACAAATAGCAATGCTTGTATGATTTGAGTTTAAAAAATACAAACTGCTTATGCTTTTGTTCACTTGGCAATCACATGCCAACCCCATTTCCTAACACACACACAAGGCCTGTCCGAGCAAATATCCCTAAGTTTATTTTCAAGACAGTCATCTTAAACACACTATCTTGATATGACAAAATACCCAGTCACTAATCAAAAGCCAAAGAAAAGCCATAAAATAGAAAAGCATTCACGAAAAGAGACCGAAAATATCTACTCCATGACGTCCAGGGATTGTATATACAGGGAATGAGGACATATGCTGTTTATTTTTTTTTATGATTTATCAAAATTTTAAATAATTCCTAATATTAAGAAAGAAACTGGACTTCCCTAGAGGTGCAGTGGATATGAATCTGCCTGCTGATGCAGGGGGCTAGGGTTTAATCTCTGGTCTGGGAAGATTCCACATGCCAAGAAGCAAATAAGCCCGTGTGCCACTACTGAACCCACGGTCTAGAGTCCGCAGGCCACAACTACTGAGCCCGTCTGCTCCAACTATTGAAGCCCACGTGCCTCTAGCCCATGCTCCTCAACAATGAAGCCTGCAATGAGAACAGTAACCCTTGCTCACCACAATTAGAGCAAGCCCACACAAAGAGAGCAACGAAGACCCAGCACAGCAAAACAATAAACAAACTTTAAAAAGAAAGAATCACGTTAAAGAATTGCACAAATGAGCAACACGCCATGACATCACCCCATAACCTGCTCAGATGAGTCTGAGGCTAAAGTCAGCCCAACTGTTGTTACATAACAGAGCCAAAACACCAGGCCCCAAGTTGGGGAGGCAGGTTTCCACGTTCCCCAGTCACTGTACCCATACTTCTGCTGAGGTAGGCAAAGCACAGGGGGCAGGACTTAGCGCCAGTCACCAGGAGAGGCGGTCTAGCACAGCTCTAAGCAAGAGTCATGGTCCAAGAAGACAACTCACCTTTCTCGAAGGGCGTGTATTCCACCTGGTAGGTCCCATCAGCATTGTCTGTGACGAAACACTCCGTGGAGGCTCCAGAGGGGTTGGCAATGTGGGCCTTGATGTGGTCGCCTCCGACTTGCGTCAGGGGCCGCGAGTCCACCGTGAAATCGGTGGTGGCTTCACGAAACACATCTGTAGAACAATCACACAGGTAAGGATGTCACCAGCTGGGACTTTCCTGGTGCTCCAGTGGCTAGACTCTGAGCTCCCAATGCAGGGGCCCGGGTTCCAACCCTTGTCAGGAAACTAGATCCCCTGTGGCACAACTAAAGACCTCACATTCCGCTTGCTGCCACTAAGACCCAGCACAGCCATACAAATAAATTTTAAAAAATATTTTTTAAAAAGAATGAATATCTTGGACAGAGGCTGTCTCAGCAGTCCAGTGATTAAGAGTCTGAGCTTCTTATTGTAAAGCAATTATCCTCCAATTAAAAAAAAAAAAAAANGAACTGAACTGAACTGAACAAACTTATTCATCATTATTACCTTGGGATAACAGCACCATGGATAAGTTTAATTTTCATCTTTTTACTCATGCCTCTTCTTTTTGTTGACTTGTACATGTGTTTTTATATTCCACCACTTGATTGGCTCCATGAGGGCAAGGATCTTATCTGTCTTAGTCACCACTGTGTCCCTGGCCTCATGCATGTAGTAAGCACTCAATAAATATCTTTGTCAATGAATAAACTTATCAATAAGTAAATTGATTAATAATTGTGAGTTTCTCTCTCCTTATCTAGAAGATCCTGGGCTTTTTTTGTTTAAGTGACATAGAACAAAGTGATCATGTAGGCTCTCCCACACTTGATGACTCTTCTTTTGTCCTTCCATCTCCAGGAAGACTTCCCTGATTGATGTTCCTTTAGCTATGTTAGACACATTATATATATGTGTGTGTGTGTGTTTGCGTGTGTGTGAGAGAGATGTATATGTGTGGGTATGTATTACTTTTTAGGACTTCCTGGCTAGCTCAGCTGGTAAAGAATCTGCTTGCAATGCAGGAGACCGTGGTCGATTCCTGGGTTGGGAAGTTTCCCTGGAGAAGGGATGGGCTACCCACTCCAGTGTTCTGGGGTTTCCATGGTGGTTCAGATGGTAAATAATCCACCTGTAAGGCAGGAGACCTAGGTTTGATCTCTGGGTTGGGAAGATACCCTGGAGGAGGGCATGGCAACCCATTCCAGTACTCTTGCTGGGAGAATCCCCATGGACAGGGCAGCATGGCATGCTACAGACCATGGGGGTCACAAAGAGTTGGACATAACTGAGGGACTAAGCACAGGGCAGCATTACTTTTCAATGAGAGGGTTGTAGAATTCACATAATGATGCTTAAATGTAATATTAAGCAATATAGACTGCTGCAACGTCTTTTCAGCTAAATAGCGCAACATATGCTGAGAAGTTATATATTGCTTTTTATTTAAAATTCTTGAAGCTATTTTAGGCTTTATCTATTGAACTCTATTAAATCATTCTTCTTACCCAAGATTCACTAGGAATATTTTTTCAAAAGTTATTGAAAACTCAGAATAGACTCAGTTAGTAAAATATATAGACTATAATAAATAAGAGGATATGCATAGCACTGACGGTGTACACTGCTGAATTGTTTGCAGTAATTCAGAAATCTCTATACTCCATAACTGCCTCAACACAACTTGGGGTGAGCCTGAATGAGTAGCTCAGATTATAGCATTGAACCTCAAAGAAGAATCATTCAGTGGCAGAGGGATCCTTAAGTTCAGCCTTATCTGGGTATCAACCAACCAAGTGAAAATAACTGATGTTGAGTCTGATTGCTCAAATTTTCTGTTCTAGATTGAACAGCACATGACAGAAACCAAGCTATTTGATTTTCAATATGTATTGGCACAAAGAATCCCTCATTTCCCATTGAAGTCTGGCTTTGAAAAGAATTGGAGGGCAAAAGATGTCATAATTTTTAAATCTATGTGTTGATGCTGAACAAAGGCATCTCTAAGAGGACAGATGGGAAAGGTTAAGTTTAATTTATATTAATTCATGTAGTTTTCAGGAAGTAGAAAGACCTTGAAATGTATCAGGACATAATTAACCTTGAAACCTAACACAAAGCTTCTGTCCCACAAGCACCTTTCTCAGAGGACTAGAGCATGAAATTCCCTTTTAGATCAAAGTAATCCTACCATTGTGAACTGAATACTTCACTGAGTTCTCTTTCTTGGAAGAAGCACAAACAAACCAGGTTTAGGATGGTATCACCGTTAGGTGGAACAGATCTCCCAATCCACGTACTTCTGAACTAATACTCCACATTGAATGTTCCACTTTTTAAGTTTTATTTATTTATTTTAATTACTTTACAACATTGTATTGGGTTTGCCATATATCAACATGCATCTGCCACAGGTATACACGTGTTCCCCATCCTGAACCCCCCCTCCCTCCTCCCTCCCCATTCCATCCCTCTGGCTCGTCTCAGTGCACCAGCCCCGAGCATCCTGTATCCTGCATTGAACCTGGATTGGTGATTTGTTTCATATATGATATTATACATGTTTCAGTGCCATTTTCCCAAATCATCCCACTCTCCCCCTCTCCCACAGAGTCCAAAAGACTGTTCTATACATCTGTGTCTCTTTTGCTGTCTAATCGAAGTCCAACTCTAATATTTAATCACCTGTTTTGATGTTACCAGTTATATTCTCCCACCAAATTAGATAACTCCTCTGAATCTCAATCATTGTTTTGTTTTAATCTCTAAAATGTATTTACTTAGAGTGATTTCCAAACCCGCTGATTATTAGAATCACAAGGACTAAATTTTAAATTTAAAGATTGCTAGTCCAGAAATGAGAGCCCATGGTTACACTTGTAAAATCTGCCTAAGATTGGTATCTACCAGTCCACATTGTCTTTAAGATAGATTACAACTTTAAATGCAAATGATTTGTCAAAGGGTTTCTCAAGTGGCACTGGTGATTAAAAAAAACAAACCTCACTTGCCAATGCAGGAGACATAAGAGACATGGGTTCGATACCTGGGTGAGGAAGATCTCCTTGAGGAGGCATACAGAATAACTGAATAAAGAAATAAAGAATACAACCCACCCAGTATTCTTAGCTGGAGAATCCAATGGACAGAGGAATCTGGAGGACTATAGTCCATAGGGTCGCAGAGTCAGACATGACTGAAGCAACTTAGCACACACACACAATTTGTCAAAATGTTGTTCAAAAATGATTATTTTAGTGGTACTGTTAAGTATTTTGTTCTTTGGGTTCCTCTATGAAATTCTCTTCCCAAATGCAAATAGGTGACTATGTAGGCATGTGTAAGAGGTGACCCACTGTCTTATTACACTAATACATGACAATCCAATGTCAGATTTTTTTTAAAAAAGGAAAGTCAGAGAAAGAGACGGCAGCACAGAAGTTTCCTGACATTTTCTCTGAATGTCACTCACCTCTTGTATTTTCAATTTTATTTTCTCTGATACTATCTATCAGTTTGGTCCCTTGTTTTTATTAACTAATTAGCTGTTGATTTACAATATTATATGAGTTTCAAGTGTACAACATAGTGAATCAATATTTTCATAACTTATACTCCAGTTAAACTTATCATGAAATATTGGTCATATTCCTTATGCTGTATAATATATCATTATAACTTATTTATTTTATACATACTCATTTGTACCTCATCATCTCCTATCCCTATATTGCGCTGCCTCCTTTCCCTCTTCCCACAGAGAACTGGTAGTTTGTTCTCTACATCTTTGAGTCTGTTTTGTTATATTTATTCACGTGCAGTATTTTTTAGACTCCACATATAGTTGATAATACAGTATTTCTGTTTCTCTGACCTATTTCACTAAGCATAATATGCTCCAGGTCCATCCACGGTTTTGCAAATGGCAAATTTTTATGACTGAATAATATCCACTGTACATATATGCCATATCTTCTTCATTCATTCATCTGTTGAAGCACACTTTGGTTGCTTCCATATCTTGTTTATAGTAAATAATGCTGCAGTGTATATTGGGGTGCATGTATCTTTTTGAATTAGTCTTTTTGTTTTTGTCTGATACATACCCAGAAGTGTAATTGGTGAATCATATGGTAATTCTATTTTCAGTTTTTTATGGAGTCTCCATATTGTTTTCCATAGTGACTGCATCAATATATATTTCCACAAAGAGTGTACTAAGGTTTTTCTTTTCTCCACATCCTCTCTAACATTTGTAACTTGTCCTTATTTTGGTAATAGTCATTCTGACAGGTGTGGGGTAATATCTCACTGTGATTTTGGCTTGCTTTTCCCTGATGATTAGCAACGTTGGGCATCTTTTCATGTACCTCTTGGCCATCTGTATATCTTCTTTGAAAAAATATCTATTCAGTTCTCCTGTCGATTTTTATTTCAGTGGTGTGTTTTGTTGATATTGAGTTGTATGAGATGTTTATATATTTTGGATATTAACCCCTTATTGATCATGTAATTTGCAAATATTTTTTCCCATTCAGTGGATTGTCTTTCATTTTGTTCATGGCTGTCTTTACTGTGCAAAAGTTCTTGAGCTTAATTACGAGCCATTTGTTTATTTTTGTTCTTTTCACTTTTGCCTTAAGAGACAAAAAAAAATATATTGCTTCAATTTATGTAAAAGAATGTTTTGCCTGTGTTTTTCCCCAGGAGTTTTAGATTTTATATTTGTGTCTTTAATCCACTTTTAGTTTATTTTTGTATTGGCATTAGAGAATGTTCTGATGTCATTCTTTTACATGCAACAGTCCATGTTTCCCAGGGCCACTTATTGACGAGACTATCTTTTCTTTATCTTACATTCTTGCCTCCTTTGTTGTAGATTAATTGACCATAAGTGTTTGGGTTTATTCCTCAGTTTTCTATTCTGTTCCATTGATCTACTGTCAGTTTTTGTGCCAATACCATACTGTAGCTGACTTTTTGATTACTATAGCTTTACAGTGTTGTCTGAAGTCAAGAAGCATGATACAGCCAGCTTTGTTGTTTTCTCAACATTGCTTTGACTATTTGGGGTTTTCTGCACTTTCAAATAAATTTCAGGATTGCTTGTTCTAGTTTGGTGAAAAATATCATGAGTATTTTGATAGTAATTGCAGTAAATCTGTAGATTGCTTTAGGTAGCATAGACATTCTAACATTAATTCTAATCCGTGAATAAAGAATATCTTTCCAATTCTTGGTATCATCTTCAATTTCCTTTGCCAATATTTTCTAGATTTTAGAGTATAAGTCTTTTACCTCCTTAGTTAAATTTATTCCTAAGTATTTTATTATGTTTGATGTGATTTCAAACAAACAAGATTGTTTTCTTGATCTTCCTGATAATTTATTGTTAGTGTATAGAAAAGCAACCGATTTCTGTATATTAATCTTGTACCCTGAAATTTTACTGAATTCATTTGGGGTCCCTTGATTTTAAAGGGCAGTTCAGTCAAATGTCTAATCCAAATGTCATAAAGAACACATTAACCTTTTTTTTCCCACTTATGCAATGTTTCCTCCATCTTTCATTTTAATTACTATTAACACTATGTTTTTTCAAAGAAATATAGAAATTGGTGGGGAGAATTTTGTTCCATAGCAAACAGTAGGACTTATAAAGTACAATCATCCTAAATTAAACTTCAAGAAATCTCTTTATGAAAACTCTCATGATAGAAAGACTAGGAGAAGAAGGAAAGAAAATTTTATGATAAAAGAAATTTGGAAGTCAAGTATGCAAGCACATTTTGAATATTTTAGTATACCGAAATAAAGCAACAAAAATATCAAAACAAGATAATATCCACACTAGCTTATGTATGTTTAATTAATAAGTATATATTAAGAATAGTTCCATATATTCATTTTCACTAGATTTCTAGAAAATCTCTCCTTTGAAACTTTAATAAATACTCATAAATTATGGATGACTTCTTAACTCAGTTGTGTCCGACTCTTTGTGACCCTGGGTACTGTAGCCTACCAAGCTCCTCTGTCCATGGGATTCTCCAGGCAAGAATACTGGAGTTGGGTTGCTATTTTCTTCTCCAGAGGATCTTCCTGACCCAGGGATCAAACCCGGGTTTCCTGCATTGGAGGCAGACGCTTTAACCTCTGAGCCACTTAAAGTGCATATATCTCATGCCACTCTGTTTAAATTTTAATTTCTTTATGATTTTAGTAGAGTTTTTGACTGTCATCTCTTTGGTCTCAGTCAGTTACCAAGTATTTTCTATGTACTTACTAATTCTTTTCTATCTTCATAGTTACACCTTTGCTCAACTGGATAAATGCAACAAACTCCTAACTGGTTGATTTAAGGCTTTTTAGTAAGAACTTTCAGTGGTCTTTGAATATATCTTCACGTAGCATATAACATAATTGCATAAAGATGGAGAAGAAATCTTATAAATAACAATTTTATAGTAGCTAACTAAAAGTTAACTTTTGGTGGTATAAAATAACAATAAATATATAATACTCCAAGAAGATGCATCTCCCACTGTCCCACAAAGAATAACATTCTAAAGTCAAGAGTAGATGTAGGGATTTATTAGACCACTTTTCTCCTGATAAAAAGAACAGTAACAATAAAACACAGGGAGTAAGTATGCATGCTCAGGCCAGGCTGACTCTTTGCGACCCCCATGGACTGTAGCCCCCCCGATTCCTCTGTCCATAGGATTCTCCAGGCAAGAATACTGAGGTGGGTTGCCATGCCTTGCTGCAAGGGATCTTCCCTACCCAGAGACTGAACTAGCATCTCTATGTCTCCTGCATTGGGAAGGGATTCTTTACCATTTCTGCCACCTAGGAAGCCCAACTATATCTTTAGCTAACTTTATTCTTTAAAACACATGATCTATGGATATGTGATACATAATAAAGGTATCCTACAGGGAGACATAAGTTCATTTTATGTGCCAACTTGGTTAGGTTATGGTACCAGATTGTTTGACCAAATACTTATATATTGCTTTGAAGGCATTATGTGGATGTGGTTAGTATTTATAACCAGTAGACTTTATTTTTATTTTTTTTAATTTATTTATTTATTTATTTTTAAATTTAACTTTACAATACTCTATTGGGTTTGCCATACATCGACATGAATCCTCCACAGGTGCACACAAGCTCCCAATCCCGAATCCCCCTCCCACCTCCCACCCCCCAACGTCTCTCTGGATCATCCCCGTACACCAGCCCCAAGCATCCTGCATCCTGTATCAAACATAGACTGGTGATTCGTTTCTTACATAATAGTATATATGCTTCTGTGAATAAAGGGGATTACCCTCAATAATGTGGCAGACCTCATCCAATCAATTAGAGTTCTCAAAGAGCAAAAACAGGAGTTTGCATTTTTTGGAACTGGAAACCATAGAAAAGAAAGAGTTCTGCCTCAAGACGGTAATGTAGAAATCTTGACTGAGTTTTCAGTTTGCTGGCTTCCCCTATAAATTGTAGACTTGCATGAACCAATAGCATGAACCAATTAGCAAATCTCTCACTCTGACTGTGTGTACATCCTATTGTTTCTGTTTCTCTGGAATACCCTGACTAATACACTAAATAAAACCTCCAAGACAGATTCCTCTCTGCTTTTCTTAGTCGTCTGAAGAAGGCAGAAACCTACAACCCACTTTGACTTTTCCCTGTTAAGGTGTAGAGCAGAGCCTGCCTCAGTCCCTCACTCTGTGGCTTCCTTTAATTTTCCTGGGGAGACCTGCCCGACCGCTGAGACATGAAGGCTCATGTCTCATTGACCAGGACTAGCTTCACAGCCCCACTCAGGAGACTTACTTTTTTAATCTTAGGGGATAAGTGATATCTGAATCCGCATTACAGCACTCTTCTCTACTAGTGGTATATAAATGATTGACATTCAGAAATTCATTTAACATAAGTAAAGTAGAAAATTGAACATTTGCCTAGTAGATCCACCTGGGATCTGAGCAATCCAAGTAGATAAGTTACTAGAAATGATAGACGATATTAATAATGTATATCAACATTTCTCTCTCTCACTATTGACTTTAACTTTTGATTAAGAGAAATACTTCCTGAGCCCTTTTAAAGTAATAATATATATTTTGCAAATACCAGGTCTTGCACAGCCAAAGCCAAGTGAAATAGAGGAGTCTTGATTGTCTAACTGGGGTGTCTGCAATAACATAAATCACCTTTCTAATTTGGATGAACATTTCCAGTCATGGTTTGTGAGGAACAAAACATAAATATGTCCAAATTAAATCATTTAAGAAGTGATTGTTTATCAGTCTGTTAGTAGGAATTAGATCTAAAATAATTTTGTTTCTTACATATCATAACTCGAAGCAATATTTCATGGTGAAGACTATCAGATCTGAAACTCCACTCCCTGGATTTGAATCCTGGCTTCCTATTAGCCATATATCTTTGGCACTCCTTAAGTTCTTCCTGCCTCCATCTGTCCATCCATAAAATGGCTTGATACTATTAAAACTTACCTCACATGTTGATTGTATGGATACAGCACATAAAATGGTACCTGGAATATAATAAGCACTTAAAATAACTGTTATTATCAGATACTACCTGATACTTACTAGTTATTTTCATCAAACAACTGCTGAATCAGTTTTTATATTCAGCTGTCAGTTAGCAATTGGATGGGCAACAATCCAGACCTAAACTTGAGACCTAGATCTACAAAGAAAGTCAGATGACCCTGGCAAGCTACCACCTATATTTTCCTGGCCTAGGAAGTGGACCTAACACTGGCCATACCTATATTATTATGAGAATCAAGTGTGATTATATTTACTGAATGTAAATGATAAAATTCTATGCAGTTGTGAAGGCCTGCTATCTATTCGCTTAATCAGTTATCTTCAAAATAGTTAAAATTACTTCTGCAACTTATGTTCCACAACTATGTGCCAAAGAAATGTGTTTTTTAGATCAAATATCCAAGGTTATTTTTGTGTATCATCAGTTCAATTCTGACTGAGGTCCGTCTAGTCAAGGCTATGGTTTTTCCAGTGATCATGTATGGATGTGAGAGTTGGACTGTGAAGAAGGCTGAGCACCGAAGAATTGATGCTTTTGAACTGTGGTGTTGGAGAGGACTCTTGAGAGTCCCTTGGACTGCAAGGAGATCCAACCAGTCCATTCTGAAAGAGATCAAGCCTGGGATTTCAGTTCAGTTCAGCCGCTCAGTTGTGCCAAATTCTTTGTGACCCCATGGACTGCAGCATGCCAGACTTTCCTGTCCATCACCAACTCCTGGAGTTTACTCAAACTCATGTCCATTGAGTCGGTGATGCCATCCAACCATCTCATCCTTTGTTGTCCCCTTCTCCTCTCGCCTTCAGTCTTTCCCAGCATCAGGGTCTTTTCCAATGAGTCAGTTCTTCGCATCAGGTGGCCAAAGTATTGGAATTTCAGCTTCAACATCACTCCTCCCAATGAATATTCAGTACTGATTTCCTTTAAGATGGACTGGTTGGCGTATATAAGGGTCCATTTCCCTTACTTATGGAGAAAAGGAAACTTGTCAACCAACATAGTAGTGAAACAATTTTTTTAAGGAAAGCTGGATTTCTCTGTTGTTCCCTCTTATTCTGCCACTTTCACTTTGTCCCCCCATTGTTGATGCCCATGAGCTCCAGGAACAAATTTGTCTAATGTCCCTTCCCTGCTTCACGGCTTGTTAGTTTCTCTCCTCCGCACTTGCCTGGGTGTTTTTTGGTGTCTTTTGAACCCTCTTTGGACTGAGTCTATATCAGATTAAGACAAGAGGTAATTGTCACAGAGAATAATGAACATCGATCTTCCCATTTAGCCCCCAAATGCCTACCACAGTGGAATAACTTGACATATGGTGTAAGAAACTCTAAGTCACACTAGAAACACCATCAAGCTGCGCTTCTATGGAACTATTTCTTCAGCCATTTGAACGCTGTTCTCTTTCACAGACTTTTAAACTAAAATCGCACCATGGTTTTACAGCTTGGAACTCCATATATTTTTTCTGAAAAGAGAATAACAATATAAACATTTTAAATTATAGGGGTTTTATATTAAAAACTCAGTTGGGAAAACAACTACACAGCTATACTGTAATTCTTTGGTGTATTCCTCTACTTTCTTTCACTATCAAAGTGATATAAGAATTTTACCATCAAACTGATATGACAGTTAAAAGAGAATAATTTGAAATATTCAGACAACTACTTGCAGATTTCCCGACTGTTCCTTTACTTAGTCTAGATAAGGATTCTTAAGGGCATTTTTGCTAATCTACCATATCCTAGTTGCCAAAAGCCTTTCATAGCCCTGATAGAGTCACCAGTGTTTAACAATTAAACAAAAGCAATTCTATCAAAAATAAGCTACTGAACTTGATTTCAAAATATGTGAAATTACTGGAAAATATCTAGAGGCTCTGTTTGATGGAATGTATGTCTCTCTAGTCCTCTGGTTAAATAGCATTTCCTCTTACACTTTACAAGCCCAATTATGGTCCCATTCATCAAGTTCACTCATAATTTCTTCCGTGTTTGCTCTTTGCTGTTCTTTCTTTCCCCATCTCTCCATCTGCAGAAAGTATAGCTCTCTTGAAGACTTAAATCAGAGATGAATTCTTTCAGAAAGCCTTTCCTGATTGTCTGGTAGAAATAAACATTTCTCTCCTTTAAATTTCAATTTCTCAGCCTATTTAGCACAAATTGCTGTACACAACGGTAACTACTAAAGGTGATTACAAATTATCTCAGGCCAAAGACTTTGCCCATCTTGTTACTGTTGTTCGGTCACTAAGTTGTGTCTGAATCTGTGACCCCAAGGACTATAGCCCACCAGGCTTCCCTGTCCTTCGCTATCTCCAGGAGTTTGCTCAGATTCATATCCATTTAGTCAGTGGCGTTATCTAACCATCTCATCCTCTGCTGCCCTCCTCTCCTCCTTGTCATCCTGCTCGTCCCCTAGACAATGCCTTGTGGGTAGTTGGTTGTTATAATAATAAATGTGTGTAGGAGTATTTTAACCAAACAAATTTATCGAGTAAAATGGCACCTAGATGAAAGAATTGTATTAAAGGGAGATGATACTTGGTTTCTAGTGATGAAAACTGAATGAAAGTTCATTGAGGTAATATGAAGGGACAAAAATATGTACAAAGATGAGAAAGAAAACCAGCATTCACTGAGCATCATGTTGTTTTCCTGTGGGATTCTATAACAAATGACAACAAACTTGGTGGCTTTAAGAAAATAAAAATACATTGTTTCACAATTCTGGGCCTGGGATTCCAAAATCCTCTTCTCTGGGCTTATTTCAAGGTATTGGCAGTGCTGTGCTCCCTTCAGAGTCTCCTCAGGAGGATTAATTTCTTGCCTCTTCCAGTTTCTGATAGTTGCTGACATTCCTTGGATTATGACCACATCCCTCCAATCTGTCTCCTTGGTTTTATTACTTTGTCCTCTTTTGTTTTTGTTTTTTCCTCTTTCTGTCAGTTTTTAATTTTTATTTTTTTAGATAAGCGCACTTGCAGTTGAATTTTGTACACACAGACAAATAATCTTCCAACATTAAGATTCTCAAGCTACAAAGATCCTTTTCCTGTAAATGGTAACATTTAAAGTTTTTGGGGATTAGAACTCTATGCCTTTGGGGCCTTTATTCAGCCTACTACAAATACAAACCAGACATATTCCAATGTGTGATTTTAGTCAATCTTCACAGCTGCTTGTGAAGAAGTTATGGCTGTTCCAATTTATAGGCAAGACCATTGAAATCCAAGAGATTGGGTGACTTACCCAAAGGTATATTCAGTAAGTGGTTGATTATTAGATTTAAACCTAACTGTCTGCTTCCAGATTGATTTTGTTTTTTTGTTATATTTTAGCAGCAAATACACAGTAGCTTCTTAATTAATGTTTGTTGACATAAAATAAAACCTTCATTGAGATTATGAAGTTTGCTGTTTTATCATTTTGTCACTATTTCTCTTTTTACTTACATTTTTGTCACCATTTCTAAAAGCTCATTGATTTTAAAAACATCTTTATACATCAGATGTCTCTTCAGAAAGTGTTTCCTAAAATGACTGCAGTGTTGTCTCCCAATGGATTACTACTGAGAATTGGAGGTAGTTTTGTCAATGCAATCCAATATCAGGGCTGTGAAGATTTCATGTAGATTTCCTGAATATTTCATCTTTTAAAAAGAAAAAAAAATGAAAATCTGAGAAGGTGAAAATAAACACTGAAGTCATTATCCACAAAATCTGAAAGAATCCATCCTCAATTCCATCAATGATTATTGAGAATCAGCTATTTTATCACTATGAAATAATGAGGTTTCTGTAAGTACTAAACATAAGGTTAAAATTTATTCCAACAGTTTTATATATCTCCCTGATTCCCCCAAAGTCCTAGATAGATGTCTGTGAAGTTATATAAGATAGATGCCTGGGCTCTGATACTTAACTGTACACTTTCTAGTGAGTTTAAAAAAAGAAACTCACGTGGTAAAATGATTCTTGAAAATTCAGGAAGCACCACTAGGTCATTTCCACTCTACTAGTTCATGCTGCCTAAAAAGAAGATACTGGTTTTCTTGGCCCACCCACAAGGCATGTATTAGTTTTCTCTTGCTGATATAACCAATTAGCACAAATATATTAATAGCAGCTTGAAACAATGCCCATGTATTATCTCAAAGGTCTGTAAGTCAGAGGTCTAGGGCCATGGCTCAGCTGGCTCTCTGATTTCAAAAGGCAAAAATTATTGGCAGAACTACATTCTTATCTCGAGACTTTGGAGGTGAATTTACTTCCAAGCTTATTCAGAATGCTGGTAGAATTCAGTTCCTTCTTGTTGTAGGACTGAAGTTCCTGTTTTTGTGTTAGCTATTGACTGGGGGTTGCCCATGGCTTCTAGAAGTTACCTAAATTTCTTAGCTCGTGACCTGCCCCCTTCCTCTACCTTCAAAGACAGCAATGGTGGGCTGAGTCCTTCTTAGGTTGTAAATGTCTCCCATCTCCCTTTTTGCCTCATGGTTCCTCTTATGCCTTATATCACATCTTTTGACTGACATTTCTACCTTCCCTTTCTTTTTTAAAGGGTCATATGATTATATTAGGTCCACCAGGATAAGCTTCCTATCTTGAGGGCGATTGAATCATAACCACACAATCACTTCACAGAAGTAACTAGACTAGTGTTTAATGGATTAACCAGGGAACAGGAACACTGGGAGAACATTCTTAGAATTATTTCTAAAATAGGTGTACAGTCTCAATGAAAGAGTACTTTTAGTATTACTTCAACATTTCTAGCTTTTATAGATTAGATTACTCAGAAAGGGCATATAACACTAGAAATATGGAAATATTAATAGCTGTCTATTTCCCTCAATACAGCTGAAGGACACAATAATTGAAGGTTCAGACACATGCAGTCACATTTTCATCTCACATATGAATACTGATAGTGAGCAAAGGTGAGACCCAGTTTTGAAGAAATGACTTTCCCTACATGTGATAATTCAGTGTTACATTTATCATAATAGAAAACGTTGTTATCACACAATTTAAATATGACACAATTTACACCATAGCATATTGTGTTAATGTGAATGCTCTCATAGAGTAAGGGTAGCCTTTCTTTTCTCCAGGGGATCTTCCCAATCCAGGGATCAAATCCAAGTCTCCCACATTGCAGGCAGATTCTTTACCAGCTGAGTCACTGGGGAAGCCCAAAATACTGGAGTGGATAGCCTATCCCTTCTCCAGCAGATCTTCCCAACCCAGGAATCGAATCAGGGTCTCCTGCATTACAGGCAGATTCTTCACCTGCTGTGCTACCTGGGAAGCCATAGAATAAGAGTGAGTGTGATGTGAGAACAAAACTTCTCAAGAGCAGGTGAATTTTCTCACCATGCAATCTCCCCTTCAGTTAGTCGGAAACTGAGATTCAGGTAATGAGGAAGTGCTAGGGGATGACTGAGCCACAAGATGGAGGGAACCTGGGGCCCTGGATCTTCACATGGAGAAGGCCTCCTGCCAGTCAGGAACGTTTGCACTGAATAGTTGTGTGAGCTGGAAATATACTTCTTTTGTGTTTAGGCCTTTGTACATTTTGGATACATTCTTTTTTTCCAGAAGCTGGAATCACCCACCCTTATATATCCTGCATTTAGTCTACCCTAGAATTCACAGCATAAACTCTCCAGTCCTTGACTTTTTAAATCACATAAATCTTTATCACTCTCAAAATTTTCTCAAGGATATCATTTATGTTGTAAAAATGGAGGATATTCTGGAACTTAAAGCTAAGAATTTGAAACAAATACTACAATTTTTTGTGCATTATTTCCACTGGAGCAAAATATTTTAACTTCATTTTTTCCAAGTTTTAGTAATGAAAAAGTTGTAGTACAAACAGCAAAATTTAAAGTAGTATAAGAAATACATGGACAGAAATTCTGAAATATTATTCTTTTGTACAAGGTCAACTAAATAGTTCAGGATTCCCTTGGCATAAAATTAAATTCAAGATGAAGGAAAAGCAAACAGGTCTTTTTCATGGAGAGAGTCTACATTCAGAAGTTGATTATGATATGGAGTTTAAACATGCTGACACTTATAATACTACCCTTCTAGAAAAGAAAAGAACTTTCTGGGGTCCCAATAAATAAGATCGGTGAGTGCTAGTGCCTATGATCATGGGTCCGTGCTGATTTTAAGGCAACCAGGTAGTTCTTTCTTTAAAATTTCTCATTTGAACAGAAGGATATGAGTAAGATATGGGAAGTAAGAGGAGATAATCTGAAGCTGATACATGTATGACAGAATTATAAAAAGTAAAAA
>SJYV01048228.1:0-23280 GCA_006410875.1 Neotragus pygmaeus | reverse complement strand
ACTTTATTAAAATAAAGAACTTCTATTTATCAGAAGTACCATTAAAATAATGACAAGGCAAGCAACAAGCTGTGAGAATACATAAATCATGAATATATATGTCTGTATATGTGTGAGTCCTATAAATAGTTGAGAAGACAGATAATTCCATTAAAAATGGACCAAAGACTTGAATAGGCTCTTCCCAAAAAAGTATATTCAAGTAGATAATCAGCACATGAAAGGTGTTTGATAGCCTTTGTCACCAGGAAAGTGGAAATTAAAAACACAATAAGATGTCATCACCCACCCAGCAGAATGGCTAAAATGAAAAAGATTGGTGAGGACATGGTAACTAACCTCTCATCACTGCTGGTTCAGTTCAGTTCTGTTCAGTTCAGTCGCTCAGTCGTGTCCGACTCTTTGCGACCCCATGAATTGCAGCACACCAGTCCTCCCTGTTCATCACCATCTCCCGGAGTTCACTCAGACTCACGTCCATCGAGTCCGTGATGCCATCCAGCCATCTCATCCTCGATCGTCCCCTTCTCCTCCTGCCCCCAATCCCTCCCAGCATCAGAGTCTTTTCCAGTGAGTCAACTCTTCGCATCACTGCTGGTAGGGGTGTGAATTGGAACAAATCGTGTCACAGATTTTTAAATGGCCACAAATCTTTCCCATCTGTGCGTGCATTTGCAATCGACACATACAATTTGCAACTGACTTTGCTGTTTATGCCTCCGAAAGGTCTATGAAGGTTCCTTGAAATGGGGCCTGGCCGTGGGACATGCTTTGGCTGATGGGATCACCAAATGTGATACCAGAAGAGGCTTGAAAAGAGCTGGTGTGTTGGAGTTTGCTCTCTTCCGCTGCTCTTGGCTACTCTGCTACCACCACCCAGTGAATGAGCCCAGGGTGGCTTGCTGGATGACGGGTGACTCACTGTCCAGTTAGCTCCGCCCCTCCCACAGACAACCAGCCAACTGCCAGAGAGGGGTCTGAGGCCAGCGGCTGACTGCTAATGCAGTGCCGCGTCCGGAAGACACACAGAGAGCACAAACAAGCCGTCTCGGGTGAGTTCTTTCCATTACGCTGATGCAAAGAACAATGAATTATTAAGTCATTACATTTCCAGGTGGTCTGTGATGCAGCAAAAGTTAACTAAAAAAGTCATATTGGAAAATCGTTTGGCAGAATACCCTGCTCCTCAGCATTTCCACTCCTAGTTATATACCCAATAGAAATGTATCAGAAGACGTGTACAAGAAGAATGTTTTTTGTAACGCTATTCACAATAGCCCAAACTGAAAATAACACAAGCGTCCAGCAAGAGTAGAAGGCATAAATATATTATGGGATAGGCATGCAATGGAATACAATGTGGCAACAAAAATTAACAAACTATTGGTAAATGTTCAGCATGGATGAATCCCACAAATATTATATTGAGTTTAAAAAAAAATGCAGATACAAGAGAACACATACTACATGAAAGTGTTAGTCACTCAGTCGTGTTCGACTCCTTGCAATCAACCCCATGGACTGTAGTCCACCAGCCTCTTCCAACTCCTTGAGATTTTTCCAGGCAACAATACTGAAGTGGGTTGCTATTTCCTTCTCCAAGGGATCTTCCCAACCCAGGGATCGAATCCAGGTCTCCTGCTTTGCAGGAAGACTCTTTACTGCCTGAGCCACCAGGGAAGCTACATCCTGCGTGATTTCATTTATAAAACTCAGAAGCTAGGAAAAAATACGCAGTGATAGCAATCAGAATAATGATTACTTTTGGAAGGATTTTGGGCTGGCAGGAAGCATAAGGGAGGTTTCTGGCTGACAGTAATGGTTTATATCTTTATTTGTTCAATTTTGTTTACTCTGTGAAAATTCCTGAATTGAGTACCCAAGATGTGTGCCCTTTTTGTTATACTTCTATTTTAAGCAAACTTTTTTTTTTTGACCATGCCACACACCTTGCAATATCTTAGTTCCCTGACCAAAGATTGAACTAAGGATTGAACCTGTGCTGTAACAATGAAAGCTCCAAGCTCCAGTGAAAGCTCCCACTGGACCACCAGGGGATGCCCTATTTTAAAAGTATAAAAATATAAAACTATAAAGAATTATTCTTGGTTCTTTTCTCTGCAATGTTTTCTGCAAGGAGTTTATCTATCGTTACACACTTTCAGTTACTGGATTTTTGCTGATGACTTAAATCTCTGTCCCCAGGGCCTGTCACTCTCCAGTCCTTCTGGTCCATTAATGTGATGAATGCAGAGTCTAAGACGGAACGAGCCTCACCTCCTGCATGTATGTGGTTCACAGTGCTCCTCATTTCCAAGTACCTTCTTGGGCACCTCTCTTTGCCTTGTCTCTACTTCACGTCAAGTCCTATCAATAATTCCTTTGGATTTCACTTCAATTGTCTCCTTTTCTCATTTCCACTGTGTCAGAGTTCAGAACCAGGAGACAGAAACCACTCCAGTTATCTTCAGCAGAAAAAGATGCAATACAAGGAACTCGGGCTTAAAGAGTTGTTGAGAGGTAAGGCTTCCTTGGTGGTGCAGTGCTTAAAACTCCACACTTTCAATGCAGGAGATATGGGTTCGATCCCTGGTAAGGGAACTGAGATCCCACATGCCCCACAGTGCAGCCAAATAATTTTAAAAAACAAAAGAATTATTGAAAGGATGGAGGAGCTTTCTTCAGGCTGACCTCTAGGAATGACCCTCCCCAAAGCAAGACCAACAAAGTGGGTCTCCTGGAGAGTCCTGCCTCAGCCACGATCAGGCAAGTAGACTGTAGGAGGCCGTCAAGGAAGTGCTGAGTTCAGAAATATCCCATCACAGTGGCAATCCAGATATCCAGAAGCCAGCCAGCCATCTCACGAAAACACTCAAAACTTGTAACTCTAGTGACTGGACATTTCAGAATAAACTAAATCTATGCATAACTTTTGGAGAAGGCAATGGCATCCCACTCCAGTACTCTTGCCTGGAAAATCCCATGGATGGAGGAGCCTGGTAGGCTGCGGTCCATGGGGTCGCGAAGAGTCGGACACGACTGAGCGACTTCCCTTTCACTTTTCACTCTCATGCATTGGAGAAGGAAATGACAACCCACTCCAGTGTTCTTGCCTGGAGAATCCCAGGGACAGGGGAGCCTGGTGGGCTGCCGTCTATGGGGTCACACAGAGTCGGACATGATTGAAGTGACTTAGCAGTAGCAGCAGCATGCATAACTTTGCTTGCCAGCAGCAACAGCCAGCATGGGAGAGATGGCCCCCTTTCACTTTTCAAGGGAAATGCATCTGATAGATGGAAAAGATGGTCTTTCCAATAGATTCTTTTGATTGCCCTGGAAAATTACAGATATGTTCTATATCAGTTACAGCAAGGTGGTGCTTCTAAAGGATGTTAGCATGTCTTAGTAAGCCTATTCAGATGCATATCAATTATACCACTTCAATTTGGGGTCTAAAATAAATTATCAGTGTTGGTGGAGGAAAGTACCTTTACTGTTGGTGGAGAAACGTATCTTTTAGTAAGGCCCTATTTTAACTGGAATCCACATAATTTAGATTTTTATCTTAACCGAAACTTGCTTTATCACAACCAGCTATGAGATCCTAGATGTAACCCCTGTGTGTCCAACCTTGTCAATAGGTTTTTATCTGGTACCCATCACATTGACGTCATCCTTGTCCTTCTCTGACTCATGGTGTATATTTGGGGACGATGCTGTATATTTATGTACCCAGGTGTGAGTGTTAGCTGGAGATTCCAGTGAATGACTCAGATATAACTGGTGTGTCAATCTTACAGTACCAACTCTTTCCTTTGGGGGCTGTTTAATTTCTTGGCTCAAAATACGTCACTCCGTTTCTATTTGCTACCAGTCAGATGAGTGTTCAGTTCAGTTCAGTCGTTCAGTCGTGTCCGACTCTGCAACCCCATGAATCACAGCACGCCAGGCCTCCCTGTCCATCACCAACTCCCAGAGTTCACTCAGACTCAGGTCCATCGAGTCAGTGATGCCATTCAGCCATCTCATCCTCTGTCGTCCCCTTCTCCTCCTGCCCCCAATCCCTCTCAGCATCAGGGTCTTTTCCAATGAGTCAACTCTTCAGATGAGTGTACCTTCTGAGTACCACAGATGAGTGTACCACAGATCTATGCCTTATTAAAAGCTGAGTAATATTCATTGTCTTTAAAATACAAATTATAATTCCTTTAGACAAGCTACCAAATGAACTTGAGGCATAGGTAAGCAGCGACGGTCTGGACAAATAGTAATGGCTAATATTTCTCGAGGACTAGAGTTCTGATCTAGGCAAAAGTATAAAGTATGGACTTCCCTGGTGGACCAGTGACTAAGGCTCCAGGCTCCCAATGCAGGGAGCCTGGGTTTGATCCCTGGTTAGGGAACTAGATCCCACATGCTGCAGCTGAGACCCAGCACAGTCAAATAAATATATATTTTTTAAAAGTGTACAGTGGGTACGTGTGGGGTGAGTGAGGTGTCCTGCGCTCTCTCAGCGGTAGTCTGGCTGTATCCTGTGCTGGCCCCTGTCTCTGAGATTTCTTTTAGGAACAGTAACTGGGGCTTTCTCGAGTGCATTTCCCCAGAGACAAAGCCAGATCTCCTTCTGACCTTCTAAGCAGTGTAATCCCTGATCCCTTCAGGAGAGGTGACTGCACATCTCACTGCCTGGGCAGCCTCTCCACTAATCTCATAAAGCCTCATAAAGCCACAAGGACCCCAAGCCTCTTGGACAAAGATGAGACGGGCTTGGAAAGGAGGAAGCCATGCCCGAATTTCACACTGAGTTTTCCTTGCACCTCCAAAGTTCAAATTACAACTCTTGGGCTATTTATACATCTAGTAAAACAAGAATAATTAATTTCACTTTTTCTTTCACTGATGACCAATTATATTAAGTTAACGAGACTAAACTTTTAAAAATCACTCTCATCTACATCTTGGTTAATTAAATTCCTTCAAATATGTAAACCTGCAGTTATAAATTTAATGTATTCCATTTTCTTTTGAACTGCTTTAAATGCTTATCCTAAACAGCAAAGCCTTTCCAAGTACTTAAAACAACTGTAATAAATCTAATAAATTAAACCTATAAATACTGTGATTCTCAGTTCACTTAAACATTCCAATACTGTTTATAAATTTAATCAAATTTTTGTACTTAATTTAAATCACAAGTCTAAAATCAATTACTTAATTACACATTTAAAATTGAAGTCACAAGGCTAGCCTGTCTTTGTGTCACACATCCAATTCCCTCATTACAGTCAGAGCCAGGCACAAGGGGAGTTCCTCGGGGATTTTAAACGTATTCCTAAACTATAAAAAAGTATGAATATGATGTTTTGATTGACTTTAACAACTCCATGCTTAATTTTAAACTTTCCTAGGACTAGAAATACAGTTCACCCATTGAGGGAACAATTTCATCATTCCCCAAAACCTGGGTTATATTCTCAAGGTGTTGAAATCACTTATTGTCTTCCCTGGTGGCTCAGCGGTAAAAAAAAAAAAAAAAAAAATCCACCAGCCAATGCAGGAGACGTGGGTTCAATCCCTGGGTCAGGAAGCTCCACTGGAGAAGGCAATGGCAACCCACTCCAGTACTCGTGCCTGGAGAATTCCATGAACAGAGGAGCCTGTTGGGCTACAGTCCATAGGGTTGCAGAGTCAGATGCGACTGAGCAACTAACTACACTGCAACTATTGTCCCGGCAGCGAGTCCCAGAGGAGCCTACATTTGTCAGAGCCTGCATTTGCCCGAGACAATCATCTGCATCCGTGGTGGACCTGTGAGCTTTTGTAGTCAGATACTAAGGGACTTCAAGTCCTTTACTCGCAGGGGATGTTGATCTTGAAGATCTGGCCAGCCTGGGCTCAAGGGGTAGCATGACCTAATTTTCCAAATCTTCCTTCAGCATGACTGCCTGATGGGGTGATGGAGACCTGCATCTGTGTTAAGGTTTCAGTTAACCTTCTCTAACTCCTCACTGCCCGTTGGAATTTGAATTCTTTTGATTCCCCCGCTGTGGCCAGGCCACGCCTCTTCCAGACATTGAAATCACATCTGGTTCGTTTTGCTGAAGTCCTGCCGCCACCTGACTGTTATCATGCTAACGATGCTGGCCCCGCTGCACCTTGTCCTGGCGGGGCCATCTAGTGGGCTACTGATTTGAGTAATCCAGACCAAAAGTGGCAACCTTTCTCTGTGTTCAAACACACCTCCAAACCACTGATCTAAAAATATCTACGTAGACTTCCTGTTGATTAAAGGGACCACGAGGTGACTGGGTGAAAGAATGACACTGGTTCATTCAGGTGCTGGTCACGTATTAGATTCATTAGAGCAGCTGTTGTGTGCTTGGGGGCTTCCCTGGTGGCTCAGTTGGTAAAGAATCTGTCTGTAAGGAAGGAGACCCAGGTTCATTCCCGGGGTCAGGAAGATCCCCTGGAGAAGGAAATGCCAACCCACTCCAGTATTCTTGCCTGAGAAATCCCATAGACAGAGGAGCCTGGTGGGCTGCAGTCCATGGGGTCGAAAGGAGTCGGACACCGCTGAGCGACTAAACCACCAGCACCATGGTGTGCTAGGGAGCGTGGAGCTGGTGATGGCCCGACCCTACCAGAACTCCCCAGTGGTCCCTCAGATGCACTCAGCTTCCTGTGGCTGAGAACCACTACACGCACCCCCGCACCCTGGGCACTTTGGCACAGTGGGATGTGCTGTTTTTTGACAGCACCTGCTCTGGTTCCAACAGTCTGCCCTCCAGTGATAGAAGCTTCCACTCTGGTTAGCTGCATGATCTGGAGCAAGAGAGGAGAAATTCCTTAGACAACAGTTTCCTCCTATGTCAAATGGGGATTAAAGGAGCTCATTCAGGCAAAGCACTTGGCAGTGCCTGGCACTGAGCATGTGCTTGATAAACGATAGTTATGACTATCTTCAGTGCTTGCCTGGTGGCTCAGCGGTAAAGACTCTGCCTGCCAATGCAAGAGATGTGGGTTCAATCCCCGGGTCGGGAAGATCCCCTGGAGGAGGAAATGGCAACCCATTCCAGTATTCTTGCTAGGAAAGCCCATGGACAGAGGAGTCTGTCTGGTGGGGACAGTCCATGGGGTCACAAAAGAGTTCAACATGATTGAACAACCAAGCAACCACCATCTTCAATAGTTGCGTTTTTCATTTTAGATATGTGTCTTCCTTAGCTCAGGTTGCTATGATGGAATGCCACAATTTAACATCAGAAACTTAGTTCTCACGGTTCTGGGGGTCTGGAGGTCTCAGATCAATGTGCCAGCCTGGTTGGGTTCTGATGTGGACTCTCTCCCTAGCTTGCAGACAGCCATCCTCTCACTGTATCCCCACGTGGAGCAAGATAGCACGTTTCGGTCTCTGCCTCTTCTTTCAAGGACATTAGTCCCGTGAGTCCCATTCTCACGATCTCATCCAAACCTAATGAAGCTTTACCTCCAAGTAGCCTCACACAGGAGGTTAGGGTTCCAACCTATGAATTTGGGTGGTGGAGAGGGAAGGGGGATACAAATTTACAGTCCATAACAGTGTATTTGTCTGAGACTTTGGTGGCTGGATTATTTTTTAAGAATCTCTTGCAAATGACACATTTTTGAAAACATATCTAGATAAAACTTGAGGAAGCATAGCTGAGCATGACCAAAGTTGTCCTTGATGCATTATCTCCTGCAAAGAACAGGACGTCCTTTAAGGTGGGAGAAGGTCCTTCTCTACTTGTGCCCTCCGATCCCTTCGTCACCCTCCCTGCCTTTCTCCACGGTCCGAGGAGCTCTCATGGGGTCCCTTTTGGTGGGTTTCTGATAGGATGGCATCACTGACTCGATGGACATGGGTTTGGGTAGACTCCGGGAGTTGGTGATGGACGGGGAGGACTGGCGTGCTGTGGTTCATGGAGTTGCAAAGAGTCGGACACGACTGAGCAACTGAACTGAACTGAACTGATAGGATCTGGCAGCGGGAGGCACCAGAGGTCAGTGGAGGCAGGAAGTAGGCAGTGTTCCCCTGTTCCCTTCATGCTTCATTGTCTGGCTGAGCAAGTGGCAACATGTCCCCGTAACACACCTTCTGCCAGTGTGAGCACCTCCTGTCTGAGTCCAGCTCTCACCGGGCCCCCACTTCCCTCCAGGTCAGGGTCTGTAACAGCTTCCCACTGTTTTCATTTCTGGTGCTCCGAACTCTCTTAACCTGCCCACTCCACTGTCCAGTCCCTTCATTAAGGAATCTTCTGCTGAACCACCTGAGAGGTTTTCTATCTCCTCTGGGACCCTGGTTGATATGTGCAATTATAATAAATTTCAATATTTTCCCATGCAACCTACTTCCCTATCAGTCATGGTCTTAGTTTAATAAAATATTTTCCATCATTAAAAAAGAAATTCTGGAGAATCTCCAACTGGCACATGCAGCTTTTGCAAGGTCATGATGATAATTGCCTTAAGGGAAATAGTCATTTTTAGTATTGCTTGGAAACGAGATTGAGAAATACAGTTAAGGAAATACAATCTATGCTCATGGCTTGATGTCTTAACAGATGTGATAAATGGGAAATTAGAAGTCAGAACAGGAATTCACAGAATTGAGTTATCAAAAGATCATTTGATCATTTCTCATTTGCATTCCCACTTTAAGGCAAAGTACTAATTATCTTTGTATAGGATTCCCATATCTACCCCTCAGCTAATATTTAGGGGCTACCCCATGAGGCTTACCCTCATTTCCCCTCCCCCATATCTTGGAAACCAGGGAAATAAGATTACTTTCATAGAGTTCAATTTTTTTTAAAAAGTTAATTTTATATTGGGGTACAGCTGATTAACAATGTGGTGATAGTTTCAGATGGAGAACAAAGGGACTCAGTCATAAATATACACGTATCCACCCTCCCATCCAGGCTGCCACATAACATTGAGCAGAGTTCCCTATGCTACACAGTAGGTCCTTGTTCGTTGTCCATTTTAAATACAGCAATGTGTACACGTTGATCCAAAACTCCCTATCTAACCTCCAACGTTCCCTCAAACAACCACAAGGTCACTAAGTCTGACTGTTTCTGTTTTGTAAATAAGTTCATTTGTATCATTTCTTTTTAGACTCTGCATATCAAAGAATTCAACTTTAACTCCCTTGAATTGGGTCAGAAAAGAGAAATGAAGTTACTTTAAAAGAAGAAAGACGCTTAGGCTCTTCCTTCACAAATATATATATTTTTTCCAACTATTTGCTTTTGGCTGCTCTGGGTCTTCGCTGACGCACGGGCTTTTCTCCAGTTGCCGTGAGCAGGAGCTCCTCTCTGGTGGTGCGTGGGCTTCTCATTGCAGTGGCTTCCGTTGTTGAGGAGCATAGGCTGTCGTGTCCGTGGGCCTCAGTAGTTACAGCACGTGGGCTCGGTAACTGTGGCCCCAGTCGTTATGGTGCACGGGCTTAGCTGTTCTGTGGCTTCTGGGATCTGCCTGGACCAGGGATTGAATCCAAGTCTCCCGCATTGGCAAGCAGATTCTTTTTCCACTGAGCCACCAGAGAAGCCCCTCAAATTCATTTTGCTTATGTGACATGGTGAACAACGTATTGCCTACTAAGATATATAGGTAGCTGCTTTAATAGCAATTAAATATAACTCCCACACTAAGGGTGAGGGGTCCCCCAGAATAGGGAGAAACATTCTGGTGCAGAGTGATAATGAGAGAGAAAAATAAAAAATAAAACCCTTAGACCTATACGGCTTAGCTTAGCTGGCCTGAAAACATTAAATGATCTAAAGCCAGGTCAGTCAAAGGAGAATCACAGAAACAAACATCAGCTCAGTTCAGTCGCTCAGTCGTGTTTGACTCTTTGCGACCCCATGAATCGCAGCTCGCCAGGCCTCCCTGTCCATCACCAACTCCCAGAGTCCACCCAAACCTATGTCCATCGAATTGATGATGCCATCCAGCCATCTCATCTTCTGTCGTCCCCTTCTCCTCCTGCCCTCAATCTTTCCCAGCATCAGGGTCTTTTCCAATGAGTCAGCTCTTCACATCAGGTGGCCAAAGTACTGGAGTTTCAGCCTCAATATCAGTCCTTCCAATGAACACCCAGGACTGATCTCCTTTAGGATAGACTGGTTGGATCTCCTTGCAGTTCAAGGGATTCTCAAGAGTCTTCTCCAACACCACAGTTCAAAAGCATCATCTGTGTCCAACGAATTACTTTGCAGGGGAAAAAGCTTGAATAACTCAAAATGTTCTGATAGCCTTATAATGAGACAAACACCTCAGTTGATCTCAGCCAGATACCATTAAATAATCAATCCTAAATCCCTGTGTTTCAACTCTGCGCTCACCAAGAGATATTCTTACATTAATGATTTTGTTATTTCAAAAGCAATACATGTTTATTAGGGAAATAATCTGAAAATGTGGGCCAAACCCAGGGATAATGTTAATGTCTCAATACATTTTCCTCCATGCCGTTTTCACACACATAAATACACAAACATACATATTGATAAATATAGAAATCTTCCACCCTTATTGAGGTGTTTTTCAACCTGCTCTTCACTTAACAATGATTAATGAACATTTTTGTGTGTCAACAAATATACCTCTAATACAGCAGGTTATATGGATACATAATTTTTAAGACAGGCAATTCTATAATTTGCTTATCCAGAGCTGTGTTATTGCACAGTTTTGCCATTTTCATCATTTTGCAATTACCAACAGAACTGCAGCAAACATGGCAAATCTTTGGACCTCTTTAGACATTTCTCTGCAGTTTCCCAAAGGGCATGGGCATTCCAAGACATTTGATATATTTTGACAGATTGCTTTCCAGAAAACATTATAATTGTTGCAGTGTTCACCAATTTTTATAGATGATAAATCATTAGGTTACTATTTTAACATATTTTTCTGATTACTAGTGAAGTTGAATTTTTCATTAATTTATTAGACATTTGAACTTTCTAATGTCCCTTTTCATATTCTTTCCCATTTTTCATTCATCTCATTTATTATCGAGCTCTTTATAGCAATAGGAATATCAACTTTTAGACATATATTACAGATACTTTTCCCAGTTTGTTATTTGACTTGTACTGAAATATGGTATTTTGCCTTAAGCTCAGACTCAGGAATGAATTTTAAGTAGCAAAGAAACCAACTCCACTGGCTTAAACAAAGACTTATTCTCTCACATAACAAGCACCATATAGAGAGCAAGCTGTTGGAACTGGTTCAAAGGGTTGGTAATGTGAGGGCTCACATCTCTGCCCTGTTTTGGCCTCCTCTTGCTTGTCATCTTATGCTCACTAAATGGCTGCCGCAGCTGCTGCTGCTGAGTCACTTCAGTCGTGTCCGACTCTGTGCGACCCCATAGACGGCAGCCCACCAGGCTCCCCCGTCCCTGGGATTCTCCAGGCAAGAACACTGGAGTGGGTTGCCATTTCCTTCTCCAATGCATGAAAGTGAAAAGTGAAAGTGAAGTCGCTCAGTCCTGTCTGACTCTGCAACCCCATGGACTGCAGCCCACCAGGCTCCTCCATCCATGGGATTCTCCAGGCAGGAGGACTTTGAGTGGGTGCCATTGCCATCAAGTTTATGTTTCAGGCAGAGGAAAAAGGGCAGAGGAAGAGACACGACTGGCTGACTCTTACTTATGCCTGTTGGACAGAACTGGTCCCATGGGTACTGCCAGCAGCAAGAACAAAGGGGAGATGGGATTAAGCAAGCACGTTTACACTCTCTACTATAGAACAGTTTTAAGACACAAATAGTCAAATTAGTCTGTATCTATTTCTTTGATTTCACACTTAGAAAGTTCTCCAACTCAAGGATGCATTCCAGTAGATAGTCATCTATATTTTCTTTCATTACTTTTATAGTTTCATTGTAGCATGCAATAGAAATTAAACTTTTTTTCCCCCCCCAGATAATCAGCCAGTTGTCCCAAAACCATTTTTTGGACTTTCTCCACTGATGTGAAATATCTTCATTGTTTAGTAAGCTATTAATACACTCTATTCAGTTCCACATATCTAGTTAGTTACCCCTGTATTGTTGGTACTTTAATTAAATTTATTACCATGCATTTTAACATTTCAGGGCAAGTTCCCTTATGATATTGCTTTTTCAAAAATTTCTTGGCCTTTCTTGAATGTTTATTATGCAGATGAATTTTGAATCATTTAAGTTTTAAGAATTGACGACTCATTACAGGTAAGTTTTTTGAACCAGAGATCTGGTGTATTCCAGATCTCTCCTGTGGTAGTAAAGTTTTGTGATCAACACAGAGTGGGATCTTTTTTCTCTGGCTTGTAGTTTAATCAGCTGTACGTAATATATAGGAAAGATAAAAGATTTTTCTAAGATTGACTTTACTGCCATCCACCTTACTGAACCCTCATTTCTTTCTAAAAGTTTTCCTTACCTTGTTTTTTGGCTCCTCGATCTGCCACGGCCTGAAAAGGGGGGGTGGTGTCAACACAACCTTCTGATTGTTATCTGCCTTCCTGCTATGGTTCTTACCATATTTCTCATTACACTGTATTAAGTTGGCATTTGGACTCAGGAGCCTGATTAATGTGATTCTTCCCTGAGAGAGGAATCTGTTCTTGCTCTGCTGACAAAACCAAGTTGCAGAGACGAGCAGAGCTGAGCTGGCCCGTGTCCTGTGACATAAGCCTTCTGGGATGTTCTAACCTGTCACGAGGGCAAGAATTTCTTCTAGCTCACTGCCATCAGATATTAATCCTACTTCTGCTCAGAAAGCCCTAGGGACAGGAAACAGTATAATTCGAGGCTCCTAAATCCATTTAGGGGACGGTTCACATTTTCAGAAGGTTCTTACTTACAGTGAAGAAACCTAATCTACGTGGTCCCCCTTTTCCCCATGTTTCCTGGCATAGTCCCCCTCCTCCTTTAGCACTTTCCCTGAACTCTTTTTTCTTAGATGACATGGTTAAGCTTTCCCTTCATCCCAGTTACATCCCCTACCTCTACCCTACTCTCTGAGGATATTCCCACAGAGATGGACCAGAGATGCCAGAGTTGACTGGCAGGCCCCACAAGCAGGCACCCCGCCTTCACTGCTTCAGCATCGCTCCAGGCCCATGTCTTTTTCACAGGAAATGCTTTATGCCACAATTCCCACGCTGTACCTCTGTATTTTTCTGAAATTTTGATTAATTGTTTTTGACATTAGTTCTAATCTGCCTGGGGCTTCCTGGTGGCTCAGTTGGTGAAGAATCTGCCTGTGACACAGGAGACCTGGGTTCAATCCCTGGGTCGGGAAGATCCCCTGGAAAAGGGAATGGCAACCCACTCCAGCATTTCTGCCTAGAGAATTCCATGAACAGAGGAGCCTGGTGGCCTACAGTCCATGGAGTCGCAAAGAGTTGGACATGACTGAACGACGAACACTTTCACTAATCTGCCTAAACAATTTTGAGACATTTCTTTCACTCCTTGAGTCATGAAACCTCCCTGTTGTGTGCCTTCTGTAAAATGTAACAAGCATGCCCTCTAGGTCTAGGCCCAGGTTATCTACAAATACAATGAAACAGCCAGAGCTGAGGAGAGAGATCCACAGCGTGGCTTCAGATGTTTCCTTCCAGGAAAAGGAAAGGAAAGGAAAGTTTAGTCGCATAGTTGTTTCCGACTTTTTGCGATCCCATGGTGGCTCAGATGGTAAAGTGTCTGTCTACAATGCGTGAGACCAAGGTTAAATCCCTGGTTTGGGAAGATCCCCTGGAGAAGGAAACGGCAATCCACTCCAGTACTATTGCCTGGAAAATCCCATGGACAGAGGAGCCTGGTAGGGTACAGTCCATGAGGTCACAAAGAGTTGGACACGACTGAGCGATTTCACTTCACATGGACTGTAGCCCACCAAGTCCTCTGTCCATGGAATTCTCCAAGCAAGAGTACTGGAGTGGGTTGCCATTCCCTACTCCAGGGGATCTTCCCAACCCAGGAAACAAACCCAGGTCTCCTGCATTGTAGGCAGATTCTTTACCAACTGAGCTACTAGGGGAGCCCTGTTTCCTTCCAAGTGAGACATAAATCAGTGCTCTCTGGGAATCGGTGCTCACCAGCTTCAAATACGACCAACCTGACTGGGACTTCCCTAGTGGCCAATGGCTAAGACTCCACGCTCCCCACGCCTCCATGCAGGGGGCCCTGGGTTCGACCCCTGGTTAGGGAGCTAGATCCCACCTGCCGCAACTAAGAGCTCACATGTCGCGACTAAAGATCCCACATACTGCAACAAAGCTCAAAGGCCCTAAGTGGCACAGTTAAGACTCAACACAGCCAAATAAAATACAAAAATCAACAAACAAAAAATCTAAAAATACAAGCAACCTTATTGATAGAGTTATGGAAGAAAGGACTTTGTCAAAAGTCTGCTGCTGCTGCTGCTAAGTCTCTTCAGTCGTGTCAGACTCTGTGCGACCCCATAGAGGGCAGCCCACCAGGCTCCCCCGTCCCTGGGATTCTCCAGGCAAGAACACTGGAGTGGGGTGCCAAGTGAAAGTGAAAAGTGAAAGTGAAGTTGCTCAGTCGTGTCCGACTCTCAGCGATCCCATGGACTGCAGCCTAGCAGGCTCCTTCATCCATGGGATTTTCCAGGCAAGAGTACTGGAGTGGGGTGCCATTGCCTTCTCCGTTGTCAAAAGTCTATTGAAGTAAAACAGTAAACTAGTAATCCACAGTGATTAATGATCCCCTTTGACTCATCCGTGATGTGCTTCAGTGGAACACAGCACACAGGGAGAAAGCCCGGGCCTGGAATAAGATGTGACTCCTGGAGGGACACGCACGATGGACTGAAGGTGGAGTGTAGGGTATGAGAACCCACTGCTGGTAATAATCGGAAACAGAGAAAGCTGCTCAGCTCCTGGCAGCTGTGTGGGCCTTGGCTTCCAGAGGGTGTGTTGAGTGGGGAAGCGTGGGGCACAGGTGTGCAGCTCTTCAATGATCTACTGATGCAAAACAATTTTATGTTAGAGAGGGTTGCATTTTCCCAATTTTAGCAAAGAGGCCGTGGGCTAGGGACAGCATCACACATGAGCTGCAGATGGTGGCTGCCAGAGGAAGAGGAGCTGAATAGGAGACCCTGGGGGTCAGCTTCAGGACTTGAGGACAGAGACCCACAGGGTTTCAGGAGGGGGGCATAGTTGGATCACCGCTTTCATACGTGCTGCAGATCCAGGGAACCATGCGAAAAACGGGGCTCCTATAGGGCAGACGTGCTGGCCTACAGATGACGTGGTCTTTGGGTCTGGTGGTGATCCTGGTCCAGTTTGCTTTGGCCAGGGCAACTGGGTCACATGATTGTGTGACAGGAAACCTATAAACCTCTGCCAGTGTCGCCCAGAAGCTGAGGTTGTGATCAGCCTGTAACAACACACCATTGGATTTTTTCAGTGTGTGCCACTCCTATAACCGCAGCCCATGGTATTCCTTTAAGAGAAATTATGTAGAATGTAGAATGGGTCTGAGCCAACTGGTTGTTCTACAACCAGGAGTCAAGATGGACCTGCTGCTGTAATTAGGAGAATTTCAGTAAAATCCTTCTTGTATATAAGATAGTCCACCCCATGATCTCATAAGGTCACTCCTATTTTCATAGTCACGAAACTCCATGAAATGCAACCAAATAAGGATAAATATATAGCAGGGCTTGAAATAGTAAATCTAATTCTACTGTAAGTCAGTCTATTTTGGTTTCTCAACTGTACGAATTCAGAATGTGCTTTGGGGACTGCATTTTTCTTCCTAACTGATTGGAATGATAGATTATTCATGACCTTTTTGGATTTCCCCTTCCCCTGACCCCTCCAACAAACAGTTCTATTTCTTCTCTCTTAGAATGTGAAGCATAGCTCTAAACTCCACATGGGAAAGTGAGATGCTATTTTTGGCTCAAGTAGAATTAAAACTTCCACCCCTGAGTGAAATCTGGTCTTTACTAACTCGACCACCCTTTGGGTTCAGACTAACTGAAGGGTGGACACATTACATTTTAGATCTGACCTTGAGCTGTAAGAAGGGGAAGCATTGCTCTCTGCTCCCTGAATGGAAGAGCCTCGTGTCTCCAAACCTTACTACAATCATAAAGTTCGGAGGGAGACAGCAGAAACAATCCTCATGATCAATTAGTTCACAGTTTCTCAAACTATAAAGTGTACACGATGCTCCCAAACAAAGGGTTCTGTGGTCAGATTCCCTACAGAATGTCTGCCTACTGCCATCTCCACCTGAAGACTCTGGGAAGCCCTAAAGCAAAGCAATTGGTTACATTTTGTTTGCCAGTCTTGTCTGAACACATCCCCCTTTTTTGTCTAGCTAGAAAGTAACAGCTTTGGGAACTGATATGACATGGAACACACTTGAAATAGTGCTGATCTATTCACTCCTTTCCTCCTTTTACAGAGGAGGACAATGAGGCCCGAATGAAAAGACAGAGACAGTTATCCCCCATGCCTGGCAGGGCTGGGAAACTGACCCTGGTTTCCAGACAACTAGTCCAGGCCCTTTCTCTCACCTTGAAAGAGGTGTCATTAATGGTGGTAGCTTTGATGTATCCCCTAGTACATTTTCATTGTCTGGAATTTGAGGTGGTATTTATTTATAGTGCACTCAGCAATGAATCTATCAAATACTCTGAATGTTTCTAAAAGGGCATTGGGCCCTGTACAGCTGACCTGGATAAAACATTCTCTTTTAAATTGCATATAATTTACTATATAGTGAAATATTTTATCATGCTATATAATCCCATTCTAGAAGGTTATTAATTTAAATAAAAGAGTAAATCAGAAAGACATCTCAGTAAAATATGTCACTAAAATGAAAACATATGGCCCAGTGAAAAGTTATCATAGACTGTTCTTTTAAATACAGAGTGCAATAGTTGGTGAACCAAAATTATAAAAAGTTGTCCAAAGGTCACATGTATATTTTTTCAAATTGTGCAAATTCAAATAGTTTGAGCATTCTTTGGAAGCAACCTTTTTGTGACTTACTTTCTGAAAATGCATTTTGAATTATATGCATTTTTTAACAATACTTATTTCCCATTTATTTGTGATTTTTGCAGGGGTTCAAACCAGTGAATAAAAATAAGTTTTCTTTTCACAGAGAGCTTGATATTCTACTATTATTTTCAGAATCATTGTGATGAAAACCTTACCTGGAAAGAGTAATACAAAAGAGAACTTGAAGTTCTCAAAAGCTCGTGCAAAATCAATAGCAATACTCATTAAAATCAAACAAGCCACCGAAGGTTCCGATATTTGGCTTCTGATCTCTCTTAAGACAGTGGTTTTCAAAGTCTGTTGTTTGTCAAAATCACCTGGAGAACTAACAGAGACTCAGAAGCCCAGAATCGTTTCATAGGGAAGGCCTGGGTCTCTGCATCTTCACTTCATTCTCCAGCAGTGGTCTCCAAACCAGGCTGATCAGAGTTATCTGGGAAGTTTTGAAAAACAAGAACAACACACCCCTAAAATGTGTATAAATTCACACATTTTTGTGAATCTATATGCATTTTAGCACTTCTCGAGTCATGCAATTATTTATGCGATCTAGTTCTGGATACTTCGAAATCTTTCTTAAGATTTTTTTTCTTCTGCCTGAATACACTTAAGGTATTTGTCATTTCTGGCATGCATGTTAGTCACTTAGTCATGTCCAACTCTTTGGGACCCCATGGAGTGTAGCCCACCAGGCTTCTCTTCTTTGCCAACAAAAGTCCATCTAGTCAAAGCTATGGTTTTTCCAGTAGTCATGTATGGACGTGAGAGCTGGACTATAAAGAAAGCTGAGCGCCGAAGAACTGATACTTTTGAACTGTGGTGTTGGAGAAGACTCTTGAGAGTCCCTTGGCCTGCAAGGAGATCCAACCTAAAGGAAATCAGTCCTGAATATTCATTGAAAGGTCTGATGCTAAAGCTGAAACTCCAATACTTTGGCTACCTGATGCAAAGAACTGACTCATTGGAAAAGACCCTGATGCTGGGAAAGATTGAAGGCAGAAGGGGACGACAGAGGATGAAATGGTTGGATGGCATCACCGACTTGATGGACGTGAGTTTGAGTAAGCTCTGGGAGTTGGTGATGGACAGGGAGACCTGGCGTGCTGGAGTCCATGGGGTCAAAAGAGTCGGACATGACTGAGCAACTGAACTGATACTTGAGGTAGAGCTTCCCTAGTGGCACTAGTGGTAAGAAACACACCTGCCAATGCAGGAGGCATAAGAGACACAGATTCCACCAGGAAGATCCGCTGGAGAAGGAAATGGCGACCCGCTCCAGTATTCCTGTTTGGGAAATCCCCTGGACAGAGAAGCCTGGAGGGCTACAGTCCATGGGGTTGCAAAGAGTCAGACACGACTGAAATGACTTAGCTTGCACACACACACTTCAGGTCAGGGATATATTTCAATCAGGAGGGATATTTTAAATTGGTTCCTAGCTTCTGAAAATCAAGTTTTCAAATATGTTTCCAAAGCCAGTGCTGACTCCTGTGATACTGTTTCATGACCAGAGAAAGCGCCCCTTCCCGGGGCAACTGTAGCCCTGCTTGAGGGCACCAGTCTTGGTGAGTGAACTGCAGACTGAACTGCAATCCCACCTGACCCCTGGATGGAGGCCCTCCTGAAAATGAACAAGTTGAACAAATAAAGCAGAGGTCTTGTCTGCTTCTCTTCCTCTCCTCCAGCCCTCCATGCCTGACCTGATCTGACCTGACCTGACCTGACCTGACCACACCACCCAGGCCTTCACCCTGACCTGATCAGGTTCTGTCTACACGCTATGGGCCTCTCGACTCATCTTGTGATTTACAGAGTCCTGCTGATGCTCAGGGCTCAGGATCTGACAACAGGCCTCCTGACCATGGGCTCTTTTTAAAAATGCCCTTGCTCTTTTAACTGGGCCTGTGCCTTGCAATGATCAGTCACCATCTCCAGGTCTTTCGTTCTGCCCAATGTCAGGACTTCTCCATGATCAGATGTCTTGGTGATGCCAACCTTCCTGTCTGAATTTCTGACTCTCTCCTCTGCCCTGCATCTCATGATGCCATACTAATGACTTAGAATTCCTCTTGCTTCATCTCACAACTAGA
The DNA here is from genome assembly GCA_006410875.1 of Neotragus pygmaeus. NCBI lineage: Eukaryota > Metazoa > Chordata > Mammalia > Artiodactyla > Bovidae > Neotragus > Neotragus pygmaeus. Next base: position 4,121 of record SJYV01048228.1, on the reverse strand, counting down.
CCGCCTGGAGTGAAGATCTCTTTTCCTATGACCCCTTAGCCATGTGTTTTGTCCCCCAGAACAAGCCTGCTTGCTCCTGAATCATTTGTTGGGGTGTTAGTTGCTGAGCATATTTCTAGGAGGCAGCCCATTCTCTACAAGCCCTGCTCCGAATTCTAAGATCCTAGCACAGGCTTAGTAGTAAAACCTGCCTGCCAATGCAGAAGACATAAGAGACACAGGTTCAATCCCTGAGTTGGGAAGATACCCTGGAGGAGGGCATGGCAACCAGTATTTAATCCAGGATTCTTGCCTGGAGAATCCCATGGACGGAGGAGCCTGGCAGGCTACAGTTCATAGGGTCACAAAGAGCTGGACACGACTGAAGCAACTTAGGATGCATGCTCCCATAGTCCAGGACAGATGGTGACTGATCTTCTAGGCTCTTTATAACCACATGTGCAATGATAGTTACTATTCAGAGGGGTGATTTCTAGCAGTGTGGATTTCAAAAGCAAGAAATAAAAATTTCCCCTCAGTCCATATTTTACTTTTTGAGGCATAACATAGAAAAAAANTGTGCAATGATAGTTACTATTCAGAGGGGTGATTTCTAGCAGTGTGGATTTCAAAAGCAAGAAATAAAAATTTCCCCTCAGTCCATATTTTACTTTTTGAGGCATAACATAGAAAAAAATACAGCTAGAAAGAACATCAATCACAAAGGTTGAAGCAAAAAAGTGCTTTGACGAAATTCTCACTTACTTAGAAAAGCAAGGGGCACGGAACGATAAGCTCCAATGAACCGAGGGCTGTGCCTTTTGACTCCATCACAGTAAAGCCAGGGCCAAGAGCATAACAGGTGCTCAGTTAATACTTTGCTGAATGAGTGACAACTAACATCAGTCTAAACATCTCACTTAGTCCAGAAAGTTTTCTTGTTCTAGTTCATATAGTCACTCTTTTATTATACACGTGACAACTTGTTTTTCAGTCATTTTGTAGTTTATTACCTTCAAAACATCAGAATAAGAGGGATAGTTAATAAAAATAAACACAATACACATAATAAGCACAAATGATACTCGTGGGGCTTCCCAGGTGGCTCAGTGGTAAAGAATCCATCTACCAATCCATTTCCTGCATCAGGAAACGCAGGTGGGATCCTTGGGTCACAAAGTTCCCCTGGAGGAGGAGATGGAAACCCACTCCAGTATTCTTGCCTGGAAAATTCCATGGACGGAGGAGCCTGGTGGGCTGTAGTCCATGGGGTTGCAAAGAGTCAGATGCCACTCAGTGAGCGCAGCACAGCAATTGGTTGTCAACAAGCCCTTTCAGGTGATTCCAGTTACTAGCGTCAAGCTTGAGGATCCCTCCGCAGTGGATAAGGACTTGATGAAGCTGCTTTAAAATCCTGGCTCTGTCACTTAACAGCTATGTGCGTTGAGAAACTTAGTTTCTCAGTGTTTATGGTGTCAACTGAAAAAACGTCTAACCTAAAAGTTGAATTCTGTCTTATTTGAGGACCGTACAATGACACTAGTGGTTGATGTCACGGATCTTAGTAAACATGAAGGAAACATGGGGCTATATGTGAAATATTAGGTTGGTGCAAAAGTAATTGCTGTTTGGCATTGCTGAACTTTGCATTTGATACTGGAATACATTCTACTGCACATTTCTCACTTTATTTTTATTTTATTTTATTTTGGCTAATGACATTACTTGCTGTTTACATTTATGTTTGACTGTGGAAATGATGTTAGACAAAAAAGCAAATTCGAGCGTTTTTCTTATTCTAGTTCAAAACGGGTTGTGAAGCAGTGAATAATGCTGGCATAAATGGAAAGCTATTTTACTTTTGGCAATGTTAGAGGGTTTTCTATGACTGGGATACACACACAGGACTAAAAATAATCCTGCTTCATATTGCCAGACTACTTGACAATTTACAAAATGCTTGAACAAATGTGATCATATTTGAAACTCACAAGGAAGTCGAGGAACACAGTTAAAGAAATTTATGTGCACGACTCTTTCATAGGAAAATATCTAGTGGAGGGTGAAATATAAGAGCTTTCAAAAAGATTTCTTGTCCATCATTAACAATAACAACTCAACTGATAGCAGAGAAAAAATATAGAAAGGATACTCTCTGTAATAAAGAAACAATGAAAGGAAAGAACCTATAATGGCAACTTTCATTTACCGTGATGAAGATAGACATATTACTTAACAGTTACGACTGTGGTTATAGACTACAATTCTAAGAGACAAAGAAATGAGATGCCCAAAGTGAGTAATGAGACTCAAACTTTGGAAGTCTAGTTTCAGCTCACTGAAGAGGAATTATTACCATACTTATCATTTATATTGCATGATATTGATTGCCGTGCCCTTCCAAACAGCTGTAACTTTGGGAATCCAGAGCAGGTACTGGGAAGAGTTTAAGAGGCTCTGGTAGTTTACTGTAGGATGTAGATTCTAGGCAGCATTCCCAGCTAGCCTAGAGTCTCTTTCTGACACATGCTTCTCACTCTTGCTTCCATGATTTCCCAGAGAGTTGTCACTTGATAGCCCAATGCAGAGTCTGGTGAATTACTGTGGAAACCTACATAATATTTCTACTTAAACAGAAAATTTGTCTTTTAATAGGTGATCTGTTTTAAAACATTTTTACTGTTTTCTTTTCTTTTTTCCCCTTTCCATAAAAGTAACAAGTCCCTTGTTGAAAATGGTTTAACATTGTAGAAATATGTAAAAATGCTGATTACCTGGGGCTTCCCTGGTAGCTCAGATGGTAAAGAATCCACCTGCAAGGTGGGAGACCTGGGTTCAATCCCTGGGTTGGGAAGATCCCCTGGAGAAGAGAATGGCTACCCAATCCAGTATTCTTGCCCAGAGAATTCCATGGATAGAAAAGTCTGGCAGGCTATAGTGCTTGGGGTTGCAAAGAATCGAACATGACTGAGCGACTTTCACTTTAGTCACTTTACTTATTAAGGTAGAAAGTAGAAGACATACAAGTAAAAAGTTTCCACCCTGCTTTTCCTCAAGGTAACCTCCATTAATAGATTTGTGTAAGATCCAATGGATCTTTTCTTCTGTGTGCTGTGTTCAGTCACTCAGTTGTGCGTGACTCTTTGTGACCCCATAGACTGTAGTCTACCAGACTGCTCTGTCCATGAAATTTTCCTGGCAAGAATACTGGAGTCCATGGCTGTTTCCTACTTCAGGGGATCTTCCCCATGCAGGGATTAAACCTACGTCTCTTGTGTCTTCTGCATTGGCAGGCAGGTTCTTTACCTCTGCACCATCTGGGAATGCAGACACTTACTTAGGCAATAATTTTTAAAGATCTCTGCACTACATTTTTGACAGCTACCTTAAATCAAGAAGCAGCGAGAAGCATGGCCAATATGGGATCCTTATCAGATTTTAAAAAGAATTCAACCTCATACTTTAAATAGGGCGAAACTGAAGTTCTCAAGAAATATTTCTTTTAAACAGTTGGAGGGGAAAGCTCATCAGTGTTTGAAACTAGTTAGAGCTAGGGCTACCCAAATTCTGGGAACTGCAATGCTAACAGGTTCCTAGCTGTCAAAATTTGAAATAGAACCTACAGGGGCCAAAAGGTTTGAAATAAGAATGTGGTGAGAGGCATCACTGGTATGGACTCTGAGCTGACTAAAAACTAACACCAAAATAGCAACAGAGTCTGTCTTGGATGAACTTGTTTTCCCAGCAGCCTCTTTTGCTTGCCAGACAGTTCTATTACATTTTGCTGAAAGGGACTCATACTTCCGCTGAAAAGGCAGCCCCGCTTGAACTGCATGGTGCATCATTTAGGAACTTTCTGATCATTGGTTTCCACTTGGAAATGCTCTGTCTGGCTCTTTTAGAACTAGTGTCTCTGTCTTACAAACACATTATGCTCCAGATGTTTGCAAGTCTCCTGTTTGGAGCTTATATCCTGCATTTCCATAGAAACCAGTCTAGATGAGATTTCAGGGATCCTAGAACAGACCAATTATTCAGATTGCACCTGAAATACCCAATTGTGGGCACAGTAGAAATATGAGGCCTTGGGTAACACTGTCTTTAAGTTTTCTAACTTGGGGTGCCTGGGATGCCTGATCTCC
>SJYV01048227.1:0-12136 GCA_006410875.1 Neotragus pygmaeus | reverse complement strand
AATTAGAAAGCTTGCATAGTTCAACTCTGTGTGCTTTATTATCGTCAGATACTTAATCATGCTAGAAAATGAGACTGAATGGACAGATCTTTCTAGTCATAGAAATGTTCTGAATATTCCTTCTGAGTCTCCTGATTTGTTTGTGAGGTTTTTCTAATATGTGTATTTGCACTGATTTAAAATTTGATACTGGACTTCCCTGGTGGCTCAGATGATAAAGAATATACTTGCAATGCCAGAGACCTGGGTTCAGTTGCTGGGTATGGAAGAGCCCTCAAGAAGGGCATGGCAAACTACTCGAGAATTCTTGCCTGAGAAAGTCCACAGACAGAGGTGCCTGGTAGGCTTCAGCCCTTTGAGTCTCAAAGAGTCAGACACCGAGTGACTATCACTTGCACTTCCAAAGTTGATATTATTTTGTAAACTGTTTATTGCCATACATGATAATCACATAATTCATTACTGCCCTCCTAGAAAGAGTTCTTATCTTTTGATTTCTTTGTCAGAAGAAAATCTATGAAATTTAGATCTAGGGTCTCTTTGGCCAAAAACACACAAAGTTTGAATTATTATTTGGACTCAGAGTTTATTACCTTATAAACCTTTGATCAAGAGGAGACAGAGTCAAAGAAAAGTCCCATAAATTTTTGGGCATGCAAGGGTTAGTTGAGATTGGGATCTGTCTTACCGACAACTATCACGTGGGATTCAAGTAGGATAGTTAGTTTGCTTTTGAAAATCTAAGTCATGGAAGTTCAGTGCTTCAGTGGCTTCTTAGTAAAACAGCGTAAGATTTCTCGTGAGAATCTGACTGCCGCCAGAGAAGGAGCTTTTAATTAAAAATATAAATAATAGCATCTCTCAGGAGGATAGTGGAAATAATTGCCAGTTGTAACATTTTTCTGTTTTATTTTCCAAACTTTCCCTAATATCTTATTTCCTATGTTGTAATACAAATTCCTAACAAAACCTTTCATGCTTTCTGGATCTGGGGGTGTTCAATGGTGTTTACTTCCCCAAGTCATCATACCTGTGACTCCATTAAAGTCTAAAAGACCCTTTATCTTCTACAAAATTCTCAGTTTTAATTAATAATTGAAAGCATCTCAGAGAACTTTTAAAGAAAAATACTAAGTCAAGCTGGCCATTCATAGGAAGGGGCTTCAGCAGCTGCTGTTGTTGTAATGATTTATATGACATCACACCATTTCTCCGGGGTATATCCTGGTGTAAATGAGTTAAAACAACAACAACAAAAAAGAGCAGGTGCAGGAGTAGCATGGTTGCTACACCTTGCGGGTAGCATTGCATCTCAGTGGCTGCTTGAATTTAGTTTCAGTCACAGTCAAAAGCTCTGCGGTTAAGTTGCGATGAGATACAGTGTTGATATTAAGAGGTGTGGTTGCTAGGGCTGTGGTATCAAAGTACAGCGGCTGGGTAGCTTACACAACAGAAGTGTATCCTCTTGCTCTTTTGGAGGTGGGGATGTTTGAGATGGAGGTATTGGCGGAATCAGTTCTTTCTGAGGCTTGTCTCCTCATCTTGCAGATGGTGCTCTCTCTTTGTTGTCATGGGGTCTTGTTTCTGTCCCTGTCTGTGTCCTGATTTCATCCTCTAACGACACTGGTTATATTGGGTTGGAGCCCCTCCTCCCCACAGTGACCTCATTTTAACTTCATTATCTCTGTGAAGTGTCTCCTTTCTATTTCAGTAGATTTTGTTGATACCATCATTTTCCAAGCGCCAGCGCCCAGCGTGGCCTAACAGCAGACTGCCCTCATCCTGGTCCTCCGTCTCTTCTTGACCTTTATCCGCCTTTCTCTCTGACTCCTTTGCAAGTGCACGCCTGCTCCCTCACCCCCTCTCTCAGATGGTTTCTCTGCTTCCTTCTCAGTTTCGTCTTTCCCATCTCATTATTTGGCTCAAACTAGGTAAAACCTTATATGGAATTAATAGATAGTAAATGCTATTTGTGCTAAAATAGGTTATAACTAGTGGTCTGGCAACTCTATAAATCACATAGGATGTAAATGTACAATTACATCAGCCAAAAGTGTAACAAAACAATTGATTTGTTGACACATTTTGAAAATATTTTTCCTCTTTTAAGTTATAGAATAATAGCTCTGTTGATAATGGTAATTAAAAATGTAATTAATCATTGAGATGAAATATTTCTAGGGTAAATGTTGAGCATTGAGATGAAATTTCAACCAAAGCTATGATATATATTCATTTATACATTTAGCCTGGAGAAGGCAATGGCACCCCACTCCAGTACTCTTGCCTGGAAAATCCCATGGACAGAGGAGCCTGGTGGGCTGCAGTCCATGGGGTCGCTAACAGTCGGACATGACTGAGTGACTTCCCTTTCACTTTTCACTTTCATGCATTGGAGAAGGAAATGGCAACCTACTCCAGTGTTCCAGTGGAGAATCCCAGGGACAGGGGAGCCTGGTGGGCTGCAATCTATGGGGTCACACAGAGTCGGACACGACTGAAGTGACTTAGCAGCAGCAGCATACGTTAGCCTTGTGAGTATGTTTTACTGACATTGTTTAATTGCTGAATCATGTCTAAGTCTTTTATGACCTTATGAACTGTAGCCCACCAGGGTCTTCTGTCTATGGAATTTTCTGGGCAAGAATACTAGAGTGGGTTGTCATTCCCTCTTCCAGAGGAATCTTCCCACCCCAGAGGTCGAACCTGTGTCTCCTGCATTGGCAGGTGGATTCTTTATCACTGAGCCATCAGGGAAGCAACATGTATCTTTATATGTGTGTATAAATGTTAAATGTGTATGCGTATATGTCTCTATTACTTACCATTCTTGTTTGAGCATTTCCTTGAGTAAGATTTGGTTGGGTACATCTAGATTTGTGAAGATGAAGTGTGGGGCAAGGTCATTCCCAGGGTCTGCCCCTAGGCAGCACAAATGGATAGCACGTCAGTGGAAAGTCAGAGAATGTTAGGCCGCCTGTCAGGGATGATGGGCAAGCTGATGAAGCTGACCTGATTAATCTGGATAAGATAAACCAGTTTTGTAGCCTTGAATTAATAATTTATGAGGCAGTGGTGACTGCCTGGTTTAAACCAGGGTGAGAGGAAGGAAAACAAACCCAAACACTTTTGAAGAAAATAGGTAATATCATAATAAAATGCCAATATAGTAAGTTTTATAAGGACAAATCATGAATTTTTGAAATAATAAATATTGGCTAGAAAGACAGTATTTTCTTCAATTAGTAAGGTATATTTTCTTGAGATATTTAGTCATTCTGCTTCCATCCATATAGACACAAACATATGTAATAGGTCTACAGTCTATATCAATGCCATGTTATCTTACCTCTGAAACTTTTTCTGAGACACAAAGAAAACATTTTTCATGGAAAAAAATGTTTAAAATTCTTGACCAATAATACTCTTTGAGAGTTGGCAAGTGACCTCCACATGTAACGTTCCCACATGTAATTTGTCATATACATTAAAATAAAGTATTTGTATTTAGTCAAAAGTCCATTCTTTAAAAACTTTATTTCAAAATAACTTTGAATTTACAGAAGAATTGTAAAGATAGTACAGAAGTTTCCTGTATATCCATCCCCCAGCTTCCAATAGTTATCATTTTAAATAATCATCATGTATATATTAAAGTGAAGAATGTAATACTGATACAACATTATCAATTGAACAAGTCTTTGTTTTCCACCAAATTTTTCACTAAGGTTCTTCCAGCCTGAGATCCAATATAGGATACAGACATTGCATTCTCTTTCATCACATATCCTTATTCTTCTCTGATAAATATTCATTTCTTGGTCTTTCCTTGTGTTTATTGATCTTGATATTTTTGAGGAATATTGATCTAGTATTTTGGAGTATTTGTCCCTCAACATAGGTTTATCTGATGTTTTCTCATGGTTAGGGGCTTTGAGATTTTTGGAAAATACCACAGATGTGAGTGTTCTTATTCTATCATTCTGTCAGGAAGTACAAGATATCGACTTTTGCGGGAGGCGCTCTGCAGAAAGAGAGAGGCAGTGGAACTTCCCTCAGCAAAGCTGAGAGGTCCCGAGGAAAGGAGAGTCTGCTGTCTGCCAACGCAGCCCCTCGGCCAGCGAGAGATAATCAGATGCGACAGGGGTTCTGTCTGAGCAGTTCCGCTTTATTGTTGCAGGCTCCCAGCTTATATAGACAAGCAGGGGGGTTTTAGGAGGGACTTTCCATAGTTGCACCAATCCCGTTAAAGATCAAATCATGCACCTTCATTATAACAGGAGTCTATGGTGATCACTCACTGTTTACGTGCACGGAAATCAACAGAGCCAATCAAACACTTTGACATACAACATGGATCACGCCCCCATCTCTTCTGCCAGGCGCCATCTTAAGTTTCCAAACACAAAGCTAGCCCCTTTCTTTTTAAGGTTTCCCATGTAGGGTCCCACAGACTTTATCTGTTATAAGATACTAATCACTTGGTTAAGGTGGTGTCTACCAGATTTCCCCACCAAAACTTTACTATTTCATTTTTCCCATATCCTCTTTGTTGCAAGTCAGTTGTTAGACCTAGTATACTCTGAGAGGAATTCAGAACTACCTCCTAGAGAGAGAAATATCAAGAAATCTGTGGACACATGTAACCATAGTAGTTAATGCTGTTTAGGAGGAGAAACCTTGAAGATATACATATATACATTCTGAAAGATTTACCTACTAAATTAAAAATTGGCCCGTTAATCCATGGAACCTGCCTGCAGCAATTAGTACCCCAGGGATCCAATGGTAATTTTCTATTCCCCTCACTCCTTTTAATTTATTACTTCTTAATCGATTAATTTATTACTAATCTTCTATAGGGAAAATGGCCCCCTTACCTGGCATTTATTTGTTAATGTATTAATTATATCAGTATGGATTCATGGACATTTGTTGTTAAGAATATAAACCTATAATTATTTTTCACTTAAATTATTGAGCCATTTAAAGTTCTTTCAGCTTGATCGTAGGAGAGAGTTATTTTAACTTAATAAATTATAATAGAAAATGAAGTTGATATACAGGATATAATAACCATATAGTCAATGGATCCAATGAACAAGTTCACCTTTGTAACCATGAATAATGAATGCACCAAGTAAATGTTTAATAGGCTCAAAAAGAGGTGCCCACCGATTTTAACTTCTAAAGCATGAGAGTGTATATTTACTCAAGTAAGATTTTTTTTTTTGAAAAAGAGAATTATCATGCATTGATTCTTAGTTTTATTGTTGAAACAACTTTAGAACAGAATGTTTGTACCAAAGTGATAAAGTCTTTAACTGAGGCTACTTGAATACCTTATAATTTATACATCTGCTTTTAGATGACAGCTGTGGTGGCAACAACAAGGGATAATTGAAGAAAATTGGTGAAAACAGGGGTTCAGTTCAGTTGCTCAGTCGTGTCTGACTCTTTGCAACCACATGAATCACAGCATGCCAGGCCTCCCTGTCCATTACCAACACCTGGAGTTTACCCAAAATCATGTGAATCGAGTCGGTGATGCCATCCAGCCATCTCATCCTCTGTCATCCCCTTCTCCTCCTACCCCCAATCCCACCCAGTATCAGAGTCTTTTCCAGTGAGTCAACTCTTCGCATGAGGTGGCCAAAGAATTTGAGTTTCAGCCTCAGCATCAGTCCTTCCAATGAACACCCAAGACTGGTCTCCTCTAGGATGGACTGGTTGGAACTCGTTGCAGTCCAAGGGACTCTCAAGAGGCTTCTCCAACATCACAGTTCAAAAGCATCAATTCTTCAGCACTCAGCCTTCTTCACAGTCCAACTCTCACATCCATACATGACCATAGGAAAAACCATAGCCTTGACTAGACGGACCTTTATTGGCAAGGTAATATCTCTGCTTTTGAATATGCTATCTAGGTTGGTCATAACTTTGCTTCCAAGGAGTAAGCGTCTTTTAATTTCATGGCTGCAGTCACCATCTGCAGTGATTTTGGAGCCCAANTAGACGGACCTTAGTCGGCAAAGTCATGTCTCTGCTTTTGAATATGCTATCTAGGTTGGTCATAACTTTTCTTCCAAGGAGTAAGCGTCTTTTAATTTCATAGCTGCAGTCACCATCTGCAGTGATTTTGGAGCCCCAAAAATAAAGTCTGACATTGTTTCCACTGTTTCCCCATCTATTTCCCATGAAGTGATGGGACCGGATGCCATGATCTTTGTTTTCTGAATGTTGAGCTTTAAGCCAACTTTTTCACTCTCCTCTTTTACTTTCATCAAGAGGCTTTTTAGTTCCTCTTCACTTTCTGCCATAAGGTGTCATCTGCATATCTGAGGTTATTGATAGTTCTCCCGGCAATCTTGATTCCAGCTTGTGTTTCTTCCAGTCCAGCATTTCTCATGATGTACTCTGCATATAAGTTAAATAAGCAGGGTGACAATATACAGCCTTGACATACTCCTTTTCCTATTTGGAACGCAACACAAGCCATATAATGGATGAAACTATTTGCAAAATATCCATATGATAAAGGTCTTGCATTCAAAATATACAAATTCTTAAAATTCAATAGTAACATACAAAAAAATCCAATTAAAAAATTGGAAAAATAATTGAGCAGACATTTTAACACAGTTGTATGGATGGTAAACATGAGTAAAATGATGTTTGACAGCATTTACTAGTTTCAAATTAAAATAACAGTGAAATACTGCTATGGCCTTCCCAGGGGGCTCAATGGTAAAGAATCCACCTGCCATGCAGGAGATGTGGGTTTGATCCCTAGGTTGGGAAGATCCCCTGGAGAAGGAAATGGCAACCCACTTCAGTATTTTTGTCTGGAAAATCCCATGGACAGAGGAGCCTGACGGGCTACCATCCAGAGGGTTGCAGAGTTGGACACAACAGGGCAACTAACATACACCAAGGAGGCGAAAGTTCTGCATCTGAAAATGCTGATAAAAGAAATCAAATAGGACACCAGCAGATGGATGATAAACCATTTTCTTGGACTGAAGAATCAACAGTGTCAAAATGACTATACTGACCAAGTCAATGCTGCTGCTGCTGCTAAGTCACTTCAATCATGTCCGACTCTGTGCGACCGCATAGACGGCAGCCCACCAGGCTCCCCCATCCCTGGGACTCTCCAGGCAAGAACACTGGAGTGGGCTGCCATTTCCTTTTCCAATGCATGAAAGTGAAAAGTCAAAGTGAAGTCGCTCAGTTGTGTCTGACTCTTAGTGACCTCATGGACTGCAGCCTACCAGGCTCCTCTGTCCATGGGATTTTCCAGGCAGGAGCACTGGAGTGGGGTGCCATCACCTTCTCGATAGAGTCAATGCAGTACTTATCAAATTACCAGTGGCAGTTTTCACAGGATCAGAACAAATAATTTCTTAGTTTGTACGGAAAAACAAAAGAACCCAAATAGCCAAAGCAATTCTGAGAAAGAAAAAGCAGGGCTGGGGGAATTAGACTCCATGAGTTCAGGCTATACTACAAAGCCACAGTCATCAAAACTGTAACACCATCAAAAGTAAACTCAGAATGGATTAAATTCCTAAAAATAAGGCCAGATATTATAAAAGTCTTATAGGAAAACATAGAACACTTTTGGACATAAATGCTGCAGTATCTTTTTGGATCCTCCTCCTAGAGTAAAGAAAATAAAAGAAATGGGACCTAATTAAACTTAAAAGTTTTTCTACAGCAAAGGAAACCATAAACAAAATGAAAAGACAACCCACAGAATGGGAGAAAATATTTGGAACAAAGCCACTGATTAAGGATTTATTGCCACAATATACCAACAGCTCATACAACTCAACAAAGACACAAAACAATGCACTTGAAATGTGAGAAGACCTAAATAGATGCTTCTCCAAAGAAGACACGATGGCCAAGAAGGAAAAGGCTCACCACCACCAATTATTAGAGAAACACAAATTAAAGCTACTGAGGCATACCTCACACTGAACAGAACGGCCATCATCAAAAAAAAATTTAAAAACCTACAAATAATAAATTCTGGAGAGAGTGTAGGGAAAAGGAAACCCTCCAACAGACACTGTTGGTGGGAGTATAAATTGCTATAACCATTATGGAGAACAGTATAGGGGTTGCTTAAAACCTAGTATTAGAACTACCATTCGATCCTGCAATCCCACTTATAAACACATCTGTAACATTGGTCAGAACAGAGAGCACCTCTCAAGGGTCCCTGTCAACTCTCTTCAGACACCTAAGAACTGGGAAATCACTGAAGATGGCAACTCTACTTTCCAAAGAACCACATTCTGTAGAGACACAGCCAGCCCAGATACTGCCGTGGACCCACCCCTTCTCCTGCACGTTGCCCTTTGAAACTCAATAAGAGAGTCAAACCCTCGCCCTGCTGTGCCAATGCCACTGTCCGCTCCTGCAAAGTGAATAAAACTTATGTTTCTCCTCTTGCTAATATTTCTGTGAACTCTTTCACAACCCATGCCAGCTCACCTAACATTTCGGTGGCCCGTAGGGGGAATCTTCACTAATTCCTTTCACCTCAAGCTTCAGCAAAGTCGTCCTAGTCATCACCCACCAGGACATCTATGAAACTCTAAGTATTATCTTGGGTGAGTCTTTCTTGGGAGAACAGTAGCCGCATGTAGGTAGCAGCAAACCCCGCTGTGGGGTCTGTCACTGTCTGAGACAGAATCTGGCCTTGGGGGACATCCCCTGTCCATCTCCCTCTTGTCACTGCTTCATCTCTGAGATCTTACAGTGGAAGNAGCACTCAGCTTTCTTCACAATCCAAATTTCACATCCATACATGACCACTGGAAAAACCATAGCCTTGACTAGACGGACATTTGTTTGTAAAGTAATGTCTTTGCTTTTGAATATGCTATCTAGGTTGGTCATAACTTTCCTTCCAAGGAGTAAAGCCACAAAAAAAAGAATGAAATAAAGCCATTTGCAGCAACACGGATGGAACGAGATATTATCATACTGTTACCAAGTCTTAGCTCAGTCTGCTCGCCACCCACAGGCCAATAAATCAGGAGGCGAGGCACTGAGGTGAGGAACAGTAGAAAAACTGTGTGTCCAAGAAGGTGGCAGACTAGAGTTCTAGAGTCCCATTTTATAGAGGTCTGGATACTTATCTCTTCTATAGAACAGAGATGGGGAGGAGGTGAAGAAGTAAAGTAAAGTGGCCACAAGTCTTGCAAAATATCTCCTAGTTTGGCCAGCCGCAGGAAGGGATGTGTAAATTTCTTCTTTCCTGCAGCTCTTCACAGGTGTGCGGGGTCAGGTTGTTTCCCTGTGAGCTCAACAAAGGCGCTCTAGTTTAACATTCAAGCAGAAGGGCAGGATTCCCTGAAGCAGGTGTTACGTGTGCTCATAGCTATGGATATCATCCTTTTAGTGATTATAGTAACAAAAGCAATGGAAAGCAAAGGTTAAAGAAAAAGAAACAGACCCAATATGGAGCCTGATTTTGTTCTTCCTGTCACAATACTAGGTGAAGTAAGTCAGAAAGAGAAAGACAAAGTATGAAATCACTTGTATGTAGAAGCTAAAATACGACACAAATGAACATATCTATGAAACAGAAACAGACTCAGGCATAGAGAATAGACTTGTGTTTGCTGCTGAGGAGGAATGGACTGGGAGTCTGGGTTTACTTTAGTGCATGCAAACTATTACATACAGAATGGATAAGCAACAGAGTACTGCTGTATAGCACAGGGAGCTATATTCAGTATCCTAAACTATAATGGAAAAGAACAGAAAAAAGAAAGTATATACATATATAACTGAGTCACTTGGCTAAAGAGCAGAAATTAACACACCATTGTAAATCGACTATACTTTAATTTTAAAAAAACTACTTTGTTGAATGCACACATATATTAGATGCTAAATAAATGGATTCATTCTGTTGACTATTCATTCTGTTGACTATAAAGAACCGACTAGGTAGACTGACATTTGTTCAGTAGACCAGTGTATCCCAGTCAGTGTGGAGGACCTACTGTTTATGTGGGGGTGTGTGTGTGTGTGTGTGTGTATCCTTATACATAATTCAGGGAAAGTCTGTGTAACTAAGTAGTTCTTGGGCTCCATAGTTCAGTGAATGTTTGAATCCTTACTACTAGTGGCTGGCTATACAATCTGTGAGAAACACACTCAACCAGCCCAAAACCAGAGACACGAAGCACAGTGAAAGCAAGACTTATAATGACAGTCTTGCAAGATCAGGTGTCTGATGGGTAGGCACACCCAGGACAGTTACAGCAAGCACTTATTCCTTGGCTTGCAGATCCCTCTCTGGTTCCTCATTAGGTGAGACTGTGCAACTGAACTGAACTGAACTGAACTGATGCAGTTACAATCTTCTCGGAATTGCCCAAGTCTCATATTCTTTCTTCTCCCTTCCTGTCCTAAGTCCACAGTTCTCAGCAAGGATTTTTGTTTATCCCTTCCAGACATCCTGTTGGCTTAGGGACTCTTCAGGTGTAAGCTGTTAGGCAAGATTAGCTTGCCAGTAATTTTCAAGACAAAACTAGCTAGCTCTGAGTGGAAAACCGTTTGTTAATAATTTTCCACCCAAGCCCAGCTACTTGGCTCTGAAAATGGACCACTTCAAGTTCCATTTCTTACACAATCTAGAAGAGATTACTTAATTTCTCTAAGGCTCAATTTCCTCATCTGTAAAATGGGATTGCAATTGTATCTGCTTTATAAGGTTCCTGATGTAAAGAGTAAAGAATATAAGGCATAGAAAAGCACTGGTTTTATTTAATTAACAGTAATCTTTTGAAGTTTTGACAACCTGGTCTTTGTTGCAAAAACTCCTATATATCCTGATTTCTCCTTTACCTCTTCAGAGCAGTCTCTCAGAGCAATCTGAAAGGCTGCATCCTGGGTTTAAGTCCTCAATTTTGTCCACCATATAAAACATAATTCTCAACTTTCAGGCTGTGCATTTTTTGTTTTTTCTGTCGACAGTAGCACCTAGTTCATCACAGTGCTTGGTAAATGTTAGCTATTACTATATCTCAGAGGACTAAGCTCTTTTTCTTTTAATATTTCTGAGCATCTTTCCTAAATACATATGATACGTAAATTCAAATGTGTTTAGATGTGTGGATGAAGAAATATAAATTCATATATTACAGAATTCACAATAGCTTTCTTTCCTTTTTTTCCAGACAAGAGTTACTAAAAGTACAACCAGAAAGCTTATGGCTGAGGATGTCCATGACAATTTCAAATATAAAAAAATAATCCTCATATTAAGTTGCAATTTCCACAGGGCAAAGAACTTGGCTGTTTTATATCTCTATGACCTGGCACATATAATGGGCACTTAATAAATACTTATCTGTTTATTGTTTGCAAATGAATAAATATTTACATTGTTAGGAAACACAATTTGCACTGTCAGTGGACTCTTATCACTGGCTTGATTGTGGGAATGTTAACAAAATAGAGTCTGCAATATTTCAGGAGTCTCAAGTGTTTTCTGGGCCCTAAAGTATCCAGGGAACATTTCATGGGTTAGAGCTACTGGCTGGTAACAGGAAATGGGAGCTGAAGTTTTCCACCTTTTCACAATCACACAGCAAATTCTGATTGGTCACACAAGAAAGAACTTGCCAGCTTTAAGATTTCTTTACAGACTTCCCTGGTGGTACGATGGTTAAGAGACTACCTGTCAATACAGGGACACAATGCAGAGGAACGACTCAGTCCTAGTCCCTCCCCTAGGATGATTCCACATACTGAGGGCTAACTAAGCCCGTGTACCACAACTACTGAAGCCTGCACACCCTAGAGCCCATGCTCTGCAACAAGAGAAGCAAGCGCACCATGATGAGAAGCCTGCACACTGCAACGAAGAGTAGCCCCTGCTCTCCACAACTAGAGAAATCTTGGACATAGCCATGAAGACCCAGCACAGCCAAAAACTTAGATAAATAAATAAATAAATTTTTTTTAAATTTAAAGATTTCTTTGCAAGTCAGGCCCCTCACAATTGTGCTCAAATGCATAGCTGGGCACATCCAGACACACACAGAGGTGCCTCTCTACCCTCACACTGTATACAACAAGCAAATGTAAATGGATCTTATTGTCA
>SJYV01048225.1:0-22904 GCA_006410875.1 Neotragus pygmaeus | reverse complement strand
CCTTTTCCTATTTGGAACCAGTGTGTTGTTCCATGTCCAGTTCTAACTGTTGCTTCCTGACCTGCATACCTGTTTCTCAACAGGCAGGTCAGGTGGTCTGGTATTCCCATCTGGGAGTAGTGGAAAACAAAGAACAAAGAGCACAGGTTTTGGAGTCATGCAGACTGAATAGGATAGATATGAAGTGTTTAGCTCATCACAGGTCTTAAATATATGGAAAATGTTGCCATTATGAATGTCTGATGATGCTTGGACACAGTTGTCCAAGAAAAGGGATGCTTCCATAAGCCTGAGCAGGCTATGGGGGAGGGGGAAGCTAAGTATGGCTAAGACACTCATGGTTTCCAATCTCAGCTTCTACTGCTTACTCACTATAAGATTTTAGACAGAACGCCACTTAACCTCCCCAAGCCCTAACTGATTCATCTGCAAAATGGTCACAGTAATGGTACCTACCTCTTTAGGGTTGTGGTAAAAATCAAATGAAATAACGTATGTGGATCAACTGCCATTTACTGGGTGCTCAATAAATAAATGATTGTTACTTTGATTACCCTTTCTTGGTGAAACAATTTCCAGCCAAAGCATTAATATCAGTGATTTTCTTTGTTTGATGACCAATCTGCATCTGATTAACTCTTTATATGTATCTCTTGGGGTAGAATTGTAATGTGTCCTTCACTATCTCTCATGAGGTGTATTTGGCTGAGATTCGGTGCCAAGGAAATAATGGCCTCTGCGAATCTATTTGCATAAGTATTTGTGCTATCACAGTGACATTAAAGAATGCATCATGATCTGGTCTTGATGGCACAGAAACAACTGCAGGGATGAAAACATACTCAAAGCTTGGAGACTGGTTGCTCCAAGACTTTTTCCCAAGAAGTCTACCTTGTTTTGTTAAGATAGGCTGGAAAAATTGAGGCCACAACATGGCCATGAAAGAAGAGCACCTAAGGAAAGATATCCAGTTTCTGAATGACAGCAATTCTGCCCAGGAACGGGAGGTAAAAATCCAGCCTCCCAATTCCTGCTGCACCCTTTGACTCCAGCTTCTCATCCTGGGACCATGATCTCCCTAGGCTAGGGGATGCTCTGTGCCCCTGAGGAGGGTCTTTACCTTCTCAAAGTCTGCAAGATAGAGCAATCCACATCCAGTTGCCCCAGTGCAAACATGGGGTACTTGGGACCTTGGATGTATCCCCAGTTCACTCTTCACTGTCTTATAAAGGGCAAAAGAGCANTGATCTCCCTAGGCTAGGGGATGCTCTGTGCCCCTGAGGAGGGTCTTTACCTTCTCAAAGTCTGCAAGATAGAGCAATCCACATCCAGTTGCCCCAGTGCAAACATGGGGTACTTGGGACCTTGGATGTATCCCCAGTTCACTCTTCACTGTCTTATAAAGGGCAAAAGAGCACCCTTACAAATATCAGGCCTAGCTTCAAGCTCCAATAGCCCAAAGGTATACACACCAAAGTCTAGTGACACCGTATTTGAGAGTCCCATGCTGCACTTAGATGCATTTTGTCACTTCCTGGTTGTATAACCTTTGTTATGTTTCTCACCTGCACTGTACTTACATCTCTTCATTTGTAAAATGGAAGGAATAAGTGTTTCCCAATAGTTCTAAGGTTTAAATTAGTGCTAAGTTAAAGCTGGATGGCACGGAAGCTCTTAGCAACTGGTAGCTATCATGTTGATGACTAGCCCAAGCTGCACAAAGGTAAAATAGATAAAATCAAAGCAATTTTCTACACAGGGCTCTGGCTTAGAAGATGAGTCTACTCGAATATTTTCTGTGTTCAAACTATCTCACAATCTGAGCCAACAAATAGCTGATAACAATTGAAGGGTCATCCTAAATTTGTTTTTTACCAAAGTGAATGCTGAAATGTTGGAGCAAGTGTACTCTTTTATACTGCTGGTGGAAAAATGAATACTTACAGCTCATCTGGAGGAGAATTGGTATTATCTACTAAAATTAAAAATATAGATACATTTCAACCTAGCAATGCCACTCTTGGGGATCTAGTCTACAGGAATAAAAGCATTGGAAATGGAAGGAATGTTTTTGAATTGTACATCCAAACCATGGCCTTTTATACCAACACTTAACAGAACGATGTGGTTTCCATGGTGTATTGTTAAATGAGAAAAGCAAGATGTAGTAGCACATATGCTAGGATGCCACTGTTGTAAAGTAAAATGTCCAAAACATCCCTTATGTGTGTGGAATGTAAATTCTAGATAACTATGCAAGCATGGAAGGAGGCACTGAAAGGTATGTACTGGGTTGTTCAAATCGGTTACCTTTGTGGGGGTGGTATGGCATGTAAAAAAACAAGCCCTACATTTTTCAAATAAAAGTGTCCACAGTAGAAACTTGCATTCTGTAGTCTCATTTAGGTAAAATGGTGTACATAAAGAAGTAAGATAAGATGGTCAGTAAGATGTTTACTGGTGTGTATATCAAGGGGAGTGAAAAGTAAAAAACCATTTGTTTACTTATTTATTGTGCATTTATTTTGTACAAGTGAAATCGCTCAGTCGTGTCCGACTCTTTGCGACCCCATGGACTGTAGCCTACCAGGCTCCTTCCTCCATGGGATTCTCCAGGCAAGAGTACTGGAGTGGATTGCCATTTCCTTCTCCAGGGGATCTTCCCAACCCAGGGATTGAACCCAGGTCTGCCACATTGCAGGCAGAGGCTTTATACTCTGAGCCACCAGGCCTGCAGGAGGAAATGTTTGCCTAAGAAAAAGTGGCCAAAGGAAGAGAACTGGGTTGGAAGCCACAGAATTGAGTGGTAAGGGGAGGGATAAGTTAAGACTTTGGGATTAACAGATAGGTAGTATTATATATATATATTAGATAAACAAGGTCCTATTGATTAGCAGAGGGAACTATATTCAATATCTTCTGATAAACCATATTGGAAAAGAATATATATATATATATATGTATAACTGAATCGATCACTTTGCTGTACATCAGAAATGAACACAATGTTGTAAATCAACTGTGCATCAATAAAAACTTTAATTTTAAAATAAAATATTAAAATAAAAAGGTATCTTCATACTCACAAATTATGAATGACCAGTCTAATAAAGTTCTGAAGTTCTAATACAGTCTCTCTCTCTCTCCCCCATACACACACATACACACAGAGGTGAGCATTTGGCACATATTAGCAAGCAGGTATGCTCCTCATGACAGAGAACAGCTGCAAACTTATCACCCCTGCTCCCATCTCCAAAGCTAGCTATGAGTGAGGGGAAAGGAAGACCACCAGCACTGAATGCACACCGTGGGTTAGTATCTGATCCAGTTTGCAAAAGTGCTCTGCTGCATGGAATGAGGAGATGCTCCACTTTTTAGCCTAGGAACCTCATGCGAAGAGTTGACTCATTGGAAAAGACTCTGATGCTGGAAGGGATTGGGGGCAGGAGGAGAAGGGGACGACAGGGGATGAGACGGCTGGATGGCATCACTGACTCGATGGACGTGAGTCTGAGTGAACTCCGGGAGTTGGTGATGGACAGGGAGGCCTGGCGTGCTGCGATTCATGGGGTCGCAAGGAGTCGGACACGACTGAGCGACTGAACTGAACTGAACTGAGGGGCCTAGGATTCACAGCTGTGTGCTTGGTCCCCTGCTGACTCTGCAGGGGATACAGAAGGAATGGACATTTCAATCTGTGCCCTCAGAGAGCCTATAACATAGCTAGGAGTCATGACTTCCTCATAGGAGAAATACAGCTGATTTCATTTATCTGGACTTGCAGCGGAAGCAAAACTTCCATATGAATTAATTGTCCAATTAATTGATATTTTCAGTGAAGTGTTCATCCTGTTTGTTCGGATCATCCTCACTGGAAAGTCTTCGTGGATTACGAATTTGTTTTATTCAGTGGAACATACTGGGCATAATTTAACCTTTTCCCGATGACTCAGGGTCATCAATATGAAGATCGTTCATTGTACCTCGCTTGCTTTTGCATTATTCTGAATTCTCTTTCTTTGCACATCTGGCTGTCAGCTGTCACTGCTCACCCACAGTTAATGAGCTTGTCTCTTCCAACCCTCTCCACTCTCGACTAATCACTGATAATAACAGCAAAAACTGCATTGATTCCCTGCTAATGCCAGGCCCCATGCTAAGTGTTTTCCATGGATTAATTAATTAAATCCCCAGAGTAACCCTTGAGGCAGGTACAATTATTATCCCCAAATTACAGATGGCGTAACCAAGGCCCAGAAGGGTCAAGTCATTTGCTGAAGGTTACACAGCAAGCCTGTAGCAGAACCCAGACACCACCACATCAGTGCCTTTCGAACATTTTGGATAGTGAGACGTAATCAGAAATATATTTTTATCCAGTAGACACAAACATATATAGTAAAATCAAAACTGCCAACAGCAACACATTACATGGAACACATTCTGATATTCTATTCCATCATTATCATCAAAGCACCATGACTAATATTGGTTGTGGCCCACTGAAATGACTCCCCAACACATTCGTGGGTCACAGCTCATGATTTGAAAAATACTGCAGCACAGCTTACGGTTAATTGGTGATGGATACAGGGCCACCCCTGGCCAGATGCCACCTTGGTGTAAGCTAGAAAAAGATGCCTCTTCCTTAAGATGCTTAATCCTATTTGTTAAAAAATTGTCAAGATGAGTTTGTTAGAGTAAGACATGCCACTGCTATCTGCCAGGAAATGGTTATTTATAAATCTTAAAAAGCAGAGACATTACTTTGCCAACAAGGGTCTGTCTAGTCAAGGCTATGGTTTTTCAAGTAGTCATGTATGGATGTGAGAATTGGACTGTGAAGAAAGCTGAGTGCCAAAGAACTGATGCTTTTGAACTGTGGTGCTGGAGAAGACTCTTGAGAGTCCCTTGGACGGCAAGGAGATCCAGCCAGTCCATTCTAAAGGAGATCAGTCCTGGGTGTTCTTTGGAAGGAATGATGCTGAAGCTGAAACTCCAGTACTTTGGCCAGCTCATTCAAAGAGTTGACTCACTGGAAAAGACTTTGATGCTGGGAAGGAGNTCACCTGCTTATTTAACTTATATGCAGAGTACATCATGAGAAACACTGGGCTGGAGGAAGCACAAGCTGGAATCAAGATTGCCAGGAGAAATATCAATAACCTCAGATATGCAGATGATACCACCCTTATGGCAGAAAGTGAAGAAGAACTAAAGGGCCTCTTGATGAATGTAAAAGAGGAGAGTGAAAAATTTAGCTTAAAGCTCAACATTCAGAAAACTAAGACCGTGGCATTTGGTCCCATCCCTTCATGACAAATAGAGGGGGAAACAGTGGAAATAGTGGCTGACTTTATTTTTGTGGGCCNAAGAACTAAAGGGCCTCTTGATGAATGTAAAAGAGGAGAGTGAAAAATTTAGCTTAAAGCTCAACATTCAGAAAACTAAGACCGTGGCATTTGGTCCCATCCCTTCATGACAAATAGAGGGGGAAACAGTGGAAATAGTGGCTGACTTTATTTTTGTGGGCCCCAAAATCACTGTAGATGGTGACTGCAGCCATGAAATTAAAAGACACTTACTCCTTGGAAGGAAAGTTATGACCAACCGAGACAGCATATAGAAAAGTAGAGACATTACTTTGTCAACAAAGGTCCGTCCAGTCAAGGTTGTGGTTTTTCCAGTGGTCATGTATGGATGTGAGAGTTGGACTATAAAGAAAGGTGAGCGCTGAAGAATTGATGCTTTTGAACTGTGGTGTTGGAGAAGATGCTTGAGAGTCCCTTGGACTGCAAGGAGATCCAACCAGTCCATCCTAAAGGAGATCAGTCCTGGGTGTTCACTGTTAGGACTGATTTTGAAGCTAAATCTCCAATCCTTTGGCTACTTGATGCAAAGAGCTGACTCATTTGAAAAGACCCTGATGCTGGGAAAGATTGAGGGCAAGAGGAAATGGGGACGACAGAGGATGAGATGGTTAGATGGCATCACTGACTCAATGGACATGGGTTTGGGTGAACTCTGGGAGTTTTGATGGACAGGGAATCCTGGCTTGCTGTGGTTCATGGGGTCGCAAAGAGTCGGACACAACTGAGCGACTGAACTAAACTGAACTGATGTATGGATGTGAGAGTTGGACCATAAAGAAAGCTGAGCTCCGAAGAATTATTGCTTTTGAACCGTGGTGTTGGAGAACACTCTTGAGAGTCCCTTGGACTGCGAGGAGATCGAACAAGTCAATCCTAAAGGAAATCAGTTCTGAATATTCATTGGAAGGACTGATGTTGAAGCTGAAGCTCCAATATTTTGCCCACCTGATGTGAAAATCAGACTCATTGGAAACAATCCTGATGCTGGGAAAGATTGAAGGCAGGAGGAGAAGTGGATGACAGAGGATGAGATGATTGGATGGCATCACCAACTCAATGGACATGAGCTCCAGGAATTGGTGATGGATAGAGAAGCCTGGCATGCTGCAGTCCATGGGTTTGCAAAGAGTTTCAGACACAACTGAGCAACTAAAATGAGAACTGAGTGGATATAAGGGAATCTCTCATTGTGCTTTAGATTTGCATTTCCCCTATGACTAATGATGTTGAAAATCTTTTCATATGCTTCTTGGTTATTTGCATATCTTCCTTAGAAAAGTCATGGTTTTATTTTGATTCTCCAAGAGGTGTGGGAAGCATTGTGTGGCAGGTAGGGCCATCTGGAATAGAAATAGTAACCCTGGTAAAGTCAATATTAAATATACACCAAGCCCTTTGACCACATTACAGAATTAAATAGCTTAACTTATAGGAAAAAGAAAATCCATTTTTCTAATGGCAACAAAAATTTTTCTATTCATGTGGCCTTAGCTGAGAATTAATAAGAACTATTTAATGGGGGAAGTTTGTTTAGCAGAAAGAACAACTTACTCATCCCTAAACCTCAAAATTCCAGAACATCTTATTGGAACCAAGATTCTGCCAGGATCATTGGTGTACCCTTGTGTACGTTGGAATAACAGCAAAAGTCTATCATAAATGTGCTCCTTATTTCTTTATTTCTCAACCTAATTGGGTGCATTCCACTGTGCTTTAGTTGACCCTAGAGAAACTTTTTCCTCCATGTTTGGAAAAAAATTCACATATTTCTCTTCACTGAAAATGAACTCTTTTTTAAAAAAATATAAATTTATTTATTTTAATTGGAGGTTAATTACTTTACAATATTTTATTGGTTTTGCCATACATCAACATGTATCCACCACAGGTATACATGTGTTCCTCATCCTGAACCCCCCTTCCTTTTCCCTCCCCATACCATCCCTCTGGGTCGTCTCAGTGCACCAGCCCCAAGCATCTAGTATCATGCATCCAACCTGGACTGGGGATTCATTTCATATATGATATTGTACATGTTTCAATACCATTCTCCCAAATCATCCCACCCTCTCCCTCTAACACAGAGTCCAAAAGACTGTTCTATACATCTGTGTCTCTTTTGCTGTGTCGCATACAGGATTATCATTACCATCTTTCTAAATTCCATATATATGCATTAGTATACTGTATTGGTGTTTTTCTTTCTGGCTTACTTCACTCTGTATAATAGGTTCCAGTTTCATCCACCTCATTAGAACTGATTCAAATGTATTCTTTTTAATACCCCAATGTTCATCGCAGCACTGTTTATAATAGCCAGGACATGGAAGCAACCTAGATGTCCATCAGCAGATGAATGGATAAGAAAGTTGAAAATGAACTCTTATCAGGGAATAGTTTGAATACACATTTCTTCTATACTAGATTATTGCATCAGGATTTCCTTAGGAGGATTTGCAGTATTGCTATCAGAGGCCTAAGTTTGAGATGACTACCCATCTCTGGAAGGGCTCCGGATAACCTGATAAATTCAGACATTTGGATATAGTCAGCAGTCTGTGACAAACAGGGAAGGCAAAGGAAAACAGAACTCCAAAAGTCATCAATCTAAATTAATTAACCCAGTGACATTGTCATAGAATTTTAGCCCCACTGCAGAAACCAAGTGAATTCAGGTAGGTAAGCTTTTTTTGTTGTGGGATGTTTAGTTACAATGAACTGCAGAAGAGGGTTAATCTAATGGGATGCAGGACTGCATTGGAGGTGAAATGCTTTGTGACCAACATCCATTTGAGGTATCAATTAACTTTTAATTCTCAGAAGGAAACAAAAGCAGCCCTGCACAAAGACTAAATTGGGGGTGGTATAAGGGGCACAGAGCTCATGGAAACTCGGGCCTGCTACCTTTTTGTAGCAGGGAAAGGCCTCCTTATCTCACACAAAGGGGCTGAAGAGTAGGGAGGGAGAAGGGTGAATTGGTGTGTGGCCTGTTAACTCAATGATGTTTCTAAAGCCTGAATGGAAGAGTCAAAGCCACCCAAGTCAAAACAGCACTAAGTCAATAGCTTGGCCGAGACATCATGGCCTGAATGGAAATGCAAATGGTTCCGTCCAGTAACGGCTTTGGGTGTCACTTGGTCCACCAGCTCTTGCTTCCGTGGAATCTTTTCTACTGCCCACAGAAGAGCAAATCACCTTTCTAGATCCTGGATCCCAACGCCAGGGAAAACCCAGTATGTGCCAAACCAAATTAAGAGAGCACAAAAATTATAGGGTGGTAATTCCCAATTAAAAACAGAATATTTACAGCACTCAAGGTTTCCCTACAGAGTCCTTTTAAGCCACGAGCCACGTGATTTTGAAAAAGTGCCAGCTGTGGCCCTACAGAGGCATCTCACGTCCAACAGGGAAGAAAATTCTCTCCATGAAGTACTGTTGTGGACATATTCGGCTTCCGACCACCAGACAACATGAGAGTATATAATTAGTTTGTTTTCCAAAGAGGGAACCACCTCATGCTTTTCTTCAAATTCAATCAAAACATACACGTTCTAAATAGAAACACGTTCATTCGAAACTCCTTTGCCTGAGCAGCTGTCTGGGCCAGGCCTGGTCGAAGAGCCTCATTGTATTCATCTCTGCACTCCAGCCAGTAAATGCTCAGCTTTGTTCCCCCCACCAGCGGAGGCAGTCAGGCTGTGTCAATGGGCTCAGCGGCCCTAATGATGGAAGGCAGGTGTCCTCAGAGACTGCCCAGGTGAGGGGGTCAGCCTGGGTAGCATGGCTCGCTCACTTGTCCTCAGTTTACAAAGCTATCTTCCCCACCTGCCCCCAGTCAATTAATTACTGCCATCAGCAGGCTCACCCCTCACAAGTGAAAGGAATACACTCAGGCCTGCTTGGGACTTCTGCAACTATTCAAGGGCTCTGAAGACAACCGAGAGCCACTATTTTTCAAAGGAGGTAGGGTGGTGAAGCTCTCTCCAGCAACTCTACAACATGAAATCATAACAATATGAAAGAAATAAGCAGCTGCTCAAGCCTTATGAAGTAGTTGCTGACAGCACCAAGGTGGCCTCTGGGCAAATGTCCATCAGGACAAACAGACTCATGTTCTCAAGTTCCCCAAAGAGAGGAGGAGGCTGTGTTCTTGTCCTTAGTTAATTTAAAAATGTCCCTGCAGGAGATGAGCCAAGTGGACAGAGTAAGAATCACCCCTTATGCTTGTGCATTCTCAAGGCCCCAATCTGCACCTCATCTCATTTTGTCTTCCACAGTCCAGGGAGGTAGGCAACGTGAGAAACCACAGCCTCACATAACAGATGAGGAGAGGTTAAGGGATGTGCCCGTAGTCACACAACTAATCAGCACAAGAGCTAGGGCCAGAAACCAGGCATAAAAGCAAATAGAGCTGAAGTGAAGCTACAGTTGGAGTCACAGAGGTGGTCTCGCAAGGTCTAGGGGAGTGCAGCTTGGTTAGGCAGGGCAAACTCTGCCGGGAAGGAAACTGGCTTCTGATGGCCTGGAAGGGAGATTGAGTTCTTCTGTACAAAGAGCTCACCACTGGCATTGGAACCCAATTTGTGATGCTCTGTTTATTCTGCCTACATGGGATTTTAGTGTTTCTAAAAAAGACCTTGCAGGACCCCAGAGATACTCCTATATGCCGAGATTTTGCCTAATAAGTTTCTGAACTCCTGCACAGGGAGCCCTCTCTTCAAGAGTCACCAAATGTCACCTGTCTGCTGGCCTCAGGGTCCATTTGAGTAGGCATTATATTATTATAACCTGCCTTAATTCTAGGAGGCTGAATTAGTGTCCAGGCAATCTTGCCTAACGTGGGATCATTTTATTTTAGATTCTCTCTCTCTCTCTCTCTCTCTCTCTCTTTTTTTTTTTTTTGTCTGTGCCAGGGCATGCAGGATCTTAGTTCCCTGACCAGGGATCGAACCTGCACTCCCTGCAGAGGAAACATAGAGTCTTAACCACTAGACTACCAGAGAAGTCCCAGGTGAGATAATTTTTCACCAAAGTGGCATCTGCCCAAGGCACTGAGAGGAAACAGCTGTCTCTCTGCAGCCTAATGACTAAGAGTCAGTCAGTTTCTGGGTTCAATCGCCATCTGTGTGACCTGGGGCCAATGACTTAAATCTCTCTGAGGCTCAGTTGACTGATCTGTATAAGGGTGAAAGTGTTAGTCACTCAGTCGTGTCCAACTCTTTGTGACCCCATGGAATATAGCCTGCCAGGCTCCTCTGTCATGGAATTCCCCAGGCAAGAATACTGGAGTGGGTATCTTTTCCCTCCTCCAGGGGATCTTCCCAACCCAAGGACCGAACCCAGCTCTCTCACATTGCCAGCAGATTCTTTATCATCTGAGCCACCAGGGAAGTATGAAAGTGAAAGTCGTTCAGTTGTGTCCAATTCTTTGCAACCCCATGGACTATACAGGCCATGATATTCTCCAAGCCAGAATACTGAAGTGAATAGCCTTTCCCTTCTCCAAGGGATCTTCCCAACACAGGGATCAAACCCAGGTCTCCCACATTGCAGGCAGATTCTTTACCAGCTGAGCCACAAGGGAAGCCCCTGTTGGGGTTAATAATGAAAATTAAGTTAGATCATGCACAAAAACCACTCAGTCTAGTGCCTGGTGTACAAGGTATACTTATTATATTTCAGCTGTTAAAATTATTATTTTTCTTGCTTTGACATTTAAATGTGCTATCAACTGTTAAATGGCGAACACAGTGTCTGACACAAGGTAAGTGCTATGCTATTGTTACCTTCCATAATCATAACGTAGTAATAGCATTATTAGTGTCTCACTCTGTTCCCCTCCTCATGTCTTATCCTGCAATCAAACTCATCTCCCACTTCTGTGCCTTTGCATGTGTTTTTCCCTTTAATTGGACTGAACTCCCATTTTTGGTATTGCCTAATAACTTGGTTTCTCTTTCAAGACTCAAATCAGGAGGCATGTCTTCCAGGAAGTTTCTGAAAACTCCCAAGGATGAGATTGCTGCCCCATGACCCCCTATGTGCTTCCCCCACAACAGCACCCACCACACTCTCATAACCCCCGGTCTACACTAGACTGTGTGCTCTTTGGGGACAAGCACTCTTTTGTATCTCCTGCATCCCTCTCTGCCTAATACCTAGCAGAGGGTAGACCTAGATACATTTGTTGAAGAAATGATTCATGATAGCAATGACAATCATAATTACCAATAACAATGCAGCCTGTGAAGAATCTGTGAGAACAAATCTTTAAAGGCAGCAGTACCATGTCTACAAATACCATCTTATGCTGGATGAAGGTGCTGTCGTGGTGCTGTGGAGGGTATGCATGAAGAGCTCTACCTGTTCTGGAACTCCCTCTCTCCTGTGGCCCATAGCTCCTCTCAAGCTACCTGAAAAAAATCTGAACACTACCGAGGATGACTGACTGAGGCAAGACCCAAGGGACCACCCTCCAGTGCATCCCTTTTCCCCCATGGCATTTCCACATGGAACATCCTTACTGTTACAGGAATATTCCTGAATCACATACTCCACAGGTAGCTATGGTCCTATGGAAGACCACTGCGTTTGGAGCCAGAAGCTCTGGACTCAAAGCACTGCTCTGCCTCTTACCTGGGGGCACTTACTAACATATGGCAGGGGTCATCCTCCTCTACAGGCTAGAGATCATATCCTGGCTTTAACAGCGCTGTGGTCAGAATGATTTAACTGGTAAACTAGTGAACTAGTTTGTAAAAAATAAATAAATAACAATGCGGCCCACCATTTTATCTGGGGAAAAATATTCAAGGACCCAAAGATAAAGGTTATACAATGACAGACTTTATTTTCTTGGGCTCCAAAATCACAAAACTGCAGATGGTAACTGCAGCCACAAAAGAAGCTTGCTCCTTGGAAGAAAAGCTATGATGAAGCTAAATAGTATATTAAAAAGCAGAGACATCATTTTGCCAAGAGTCCATATGCTCAAAGCTATAGTTTCTCCAATAGTCATGCACAGATGTGAGAGTTGGACCATAAAGAAGGCTGAGTACTGAAGAATTGATGCTTTTGAACTGTGGTGTCAGAAAAGACTCTTGAGAGTCCCTTGGACTGCAAGGAGATCAAACCAGTCCATCCTAAAGGAAATCAACCCTGAATATTCATTGGAAGGAAGCTGAAGCTTCAATACTTTGGCCACCTGGTGCGAAGAGCCAACTCATTGGAAAAGACCCTGGTGCTCTGAAAGTTTGAAGGCAGGAGGAGAAGGGGATGACAGAGGATGAGATGGCTGGATGGCACCACTGACTCCATGGACATGAGTTTGAGCAAATTCTGGGAGATAGTGAAAGACAAGGAAGCCTGACGCACTGCTGTCCATGGAATCACAAAGAGTCAGACATGACTAAGCAACTGAATAACAACAACAACAAAGTCCAGCCCTGGAAGGAAAAGGGGTACACATGTTTACTTCCTGACTCCTTAGCATGTGCTCCACCTGTCTCCTCCCCTGGCGGCAGCATTGGTAAAACCTAACCTGTTACCCTGGATTAAGGGACAGGTGAACCAAATCAAAGAGGTCTCCAGAACAACAGAGCCACATGTTCTTAAGTTAGCTGAACTTGGGTAGCCCAGTTGACCAGAGTCAGGCAGTCACCACTCTGAGATTCAAGAATTAAGAACGGCTTCAGCTCTCCTGGCAGTCAGCTGGAGTCATACCTCATGAGTCTGGAGCTCTACCCCTGCCTCAGCAAACATGTGTTTGTTTTTCAATCATGCCTTAGGGCATGTGGGATCTTACTTCCCCGACCAGGGATTGAACCTGTGCCTCCTGCATTGGGAATATGGAACCTTAATCAGTGGACCACCAGGGAAGGCCCCCAGCAAGCACTTCCTGAGGCCTGCTAATCTGAACCCTCAGCAGCAATCATTTTCCAAGTGCCAAGAACTCTACACAGCTCTCATCCTTACAACTCATTCTTACTCTTCATCTTATGTATGAGGTCGCTAAGACTTAAGTAACTTGCCCAAGGTCACAGAGCCAGTCAAAGTCAAGGAGAGATTTCCAATCTGAAGCTACTGAAGCTGGTAGTAAGCCTTACTGATGCTAAAGCCTCCATTTGTAGCTGTGCAACCATACTATTGGCTAAGTCCCTAAGTATCTAAGACTGGAAAGGCTACACACATGAGTGAGGCTGTGGCTTTTTTTCTCCAAGAGCTCCTGATCTAAAAGAACATATAGACACATTCAAAGATAACAGTGATCAGTGCTAGGATAGAGTTTATAAAACAGGATCTGATCCCAGAGAACAGAATGATGAAGTACAGCTGGCAGGAATTTAGAAAGAGTCTCAAAAGTTAGCCTTCTCCCTTAGACTTTGCAAATCCAACTGATTTCATTCTTATTAAACCTCTTTCCCCACTTGATTTCTCTCCCTTCCTTTAGTATCTGTCCTTCCTGAAGCTGAATGAAGTGAGTATAAAATCCTTAAGCCACATGTCCCCTCACCGTTGTCCCTGGCACTTTCCCTGCTACATTCCACTCATTGTTGGTGAGCAGATTTGAAAAAGATGACTTTGAAGATTCCTTCCAATCCTTAGAGCTGAAGATTTTCTGAGCAACATGCTCAGAAGCAGAGAGATTCTCAAGAGCCAACTGCAGAATCTAGCAAAGATCTACTCAGTACAACCATGAATTCACCTTGAAATATTCTGAATTGCTTCCCTATTTTATCTACTGTGGGATCCCCAGCTAGAGTTGCCAACAGCTTTCTCTTGGTTTTTAAACTGGATTCAACCACTTTCACAATTTAAAATCTGGGAGAACCCTCCAAGGGGCCGCAAACTAAACCACCTCATGAACAGTGGACAGCAGCCCTGACCAGAAAGGAGGGAGGCACAATCATGGCAGCAGCCAAGCCTGACAACCTCTCTTGGAGCACATACCAGAGACCTGCACTTGGAGTACTATCCTGTCCCTGAACCAGGCCCAAATGAGGTGCTGCTGAAGATACATCCTGTCGGAATTTGTAGTTCAGATATCCATGGCTGGCAGCATGGTCGAATCAGAAATTTTGTTGTGAAAAAGCCAATGGTGCTAGGGCATGAAGCTTTGAGAACAGTCATAAAAGTGGAATCATCAGTCAAGCACCTACAGCCAGGTAATAGTGTTGACATTGAGCCTGGAGCTCCTTGAGAAACTTGATGAACTCTGCAAGATTGGCCAATACAATCTGTCACCAACCATCTTCTGTGCCATGCCGCCTGATGATGGGAATGTCTGCCAGTTCTACAAGCACAAGGCTAATTTCTGCTAAAAGCTTCCTGACAATGTCACCTTTGAGGAAGGGGCCCTGGTTGAGCCACTGTCTGTGGGGATCCATGCCTGCCAGCAAACTGGAAACAAGGTCTTTGTGTGTGGAGCTGGGCCAGATGGACTGGTCAGTTTCCTCACAGCCAAGGTGATGGGTGCAGCTCAAATGGTGGTGACTGATCTGTCAGCCTCTTGGTTGTCTAAAGCGAAGGAAGTCAGAGCTGATTTCATCCTCTGGACTCCAATGAGAGCCCTCAGGAAATAGCCAAGAAAGCGGAAGGCCTTCTGGGCAGAAAGTCAGAAGTCACCATCAAGTGCACAGGAGTAGAGACCTCCATCCAGGCAAGTATCTACCCCACTCATCCTGGTGGGCTGGTGCTGGTGGTGCTGGGCTCTGAGATGACCAGTGGGCCTCTCATGCATGCAGCCACCTGGAAGGTGGATATCAAGGGCATTTTGCTACTGCAAAACGTGACCAATGGCGATTTCAACACTTGCATCCAAGTTTGTGAATATAAAGCCCTTGGTCACCCATCGGTTTCCTATGGTGAAAGCTCTGGGGGCTTTTGAAA
Source organism: Neotragus pygmaeus (assembly GCA_006410875.1). Classification (NCBI taxonomy): domain Eukaryota; kingdom Metazoa; phylum Chordata; class Mammalia; order Artiodactyla; family Bovidae; genus Neotragus; species Neotragus pygmaeus. Next base: position 7,641 of record SJYV01048225.1, on the reverse strand, counting down.
CCTCCAAAAACGGTTTGGGGTTGAAAGTCATGATCAACTATGACCCCAATGACCAAAGTCCATGATGCAAATTGGGCTCTGTCCTTGTGCCCACTCTCAGCATCTTAGGGCTAAGCGTTTGGCTGGGCAGTGTGAAAGTTTCTTTTGAAAAGTAAGAATAATTAATAATTGTGTGTGTGCTCAGTCACGTCTGACTCTTGCCAACCCCATGAACTGTAGCCCACCAGCCTCCTCTATCCATAGTATTTTCCAGGCAGGAATACCAGAGTGGGTTGCCATTTCCTTCTCCAATAATAGTTAAATAATTAATAAAATTATCAAATAACAAAAATAAATAATTGATTCACTGTAAATAGAGAACCTTACACAGGGGAGCTGGAGTGCCTTAAAAATACAAGTAAGGAGAATGTGGGGGAACTTGTAGCCAGAACGACCTGTTTATGCTGATCAGAGTTCAGCAAGTAGAGCAGAGCTTGGCAAGCAGGTGCAGGGAACACTCCTTCCTCTTACGGTGCCTAGAAGTTGAGTAAGGAAAGAAATCTGCCCCTTAGGTTCCTGCTTCTATTGTGACTCTTGCCAGATGGAGGATGGGAGCTCAGGTATGAAGAGACCTTTTACAACTTTATCAAGACTTAACTGAGCTTCCCTGGTGGCCAGATGGTAAAGAGCCACCTGGTAAAGAATCTGCCTGCAATACAGGAGACCTGGGTTCAATCCCTGGGTTGGGAAGATTCCCTGGAGGAGGACATGACAACCCACTCCAGTATTCTTGCCTGGAGCATTCTATGGACAAAAAAGCCTGGTGAGCTACAGTCCATGGGGTCGCAAAAAGTCAGACACAACTGAGTGACTAAGCACACTCAGCACAACTGGCCCAGAACCTGATTTTCACAAAAGTCTGCAGCTCAGGGTTGGGGGTGAAAGGTTGTGAACAGTTTTCCTTTAAAGCACAGTGCTTCTAGACAAAAGTGCTATTTGATTGGATGACAAAATGAGAATACAGGACTTACCCTCCTGGGTCTAGGATAATTTAAAAACCAAACAAAACTGAAATCTCATGTGAAATTAAAAAATAAATGTGGATTAGAATCTTACAAATGGAAGCCCTCTTTATTTTCAAATGCAAATCTGATTCAAATCAAGGCCAAAAGTTTAAACAGTGATTTAGAAATCAACCCTTGAGTTCAAAGCTGATTTTAAGTGTAGCAAAATGTCTTTGCTCTTGTCCAGCCCTCAGGTTTCCACTGTAGTCCTGAAATCAGCACTGGAAATGGAGACCCAGAGGTGACAACCTTTTCACTCTCTTCTAGGACCTCCCTATCTCTCTACCATGTTAGCAACAGAATTGTCAGCAACTAGATAATGATTATCTAATTCTAAATGTTATCTAACTCCAGTAATAGGATTAAAGATAATTCAGTCTTTCCAGCTTTAGGATTCCAGCCACATGTTAACCCCTAGCAAACTCCATTGGCCAGCGGCCATTTCCATGAGCTGTTCTCTCATTTCAAATAGCACTATCCCCAGAGCAACAGAAGTAAAAATGAGATCCATTGGATCTTGGCAAATTTTAAAATCTTTTGTGCTTCTAAGAATACCATCAAGAAACTGAAAAGACAAACCACAGAATGGGAAAATCTATTTACAAATCATATGTCTAATAAGGGGCTTCCCTGGTGGCTCAGATGGTAAACAATCTGCCTGCAATGAGGGAGACCCAGGTTTGATTCCTGGGTTGGGAAGATCCCCTGGGGAAGGGATCTAGTATACAGATCTGTCTAGTATACAGATCTGTCTAATAAAGATCTAGTATATGGAATGTATAAAAAATTCTTAGAACTCAATAACAAAACAGACAACCCAATTGAAAATGGGCAAAAAAAATCTGATTAGACATTTTTCCAAAGAAGATAAATGGCCATTAAGCACATGAAGAAGTCCAATATCATTAGTCATTAGGAAAATATGAATCAAAACCACAATGATAGACTATTTCACACACACTGGGAAGATTATCATCAAAAAGACAGAATTACTTATATTGGTGAGGATGTGGTAACAGGAGAACCATCACACATTTCTGGTGGGATTGTAAAATGGTACTGCCACTTTAAAAAACAGTTTGACAATGCCTTGAAAAGTTAAACAGAGATTTATCATATAACCCAGCAATTCCACTACTAAATATCTACACAAGAGAAATGACAACACAGTGTCCACACAAAAACTTGTACATGAATGCTCATGATAGCCAAAATGTGGAAAGAACCCAAAGGCTCACCAAGTGATGAACAGATAAAATGTGGTAAATCCATACAATGGAATAGTATTCTGCCCCCTAAAAGAGTGAAATATTGATACATGCCACCACATAAATGAGCTTTGAGAAGTCAGACAGAAAGGCTCTATATTGTATGACTCCATTTATATTAAATATTTAGGATATTTTTTCAGGTAGATCTAAAGAAACAAAGTAGATGAGTGGTCACCTGGGGGCGGGAAGTAGGGAAGGGGAGAGTTACTGCTAATGAGTGCAGGGATTATTTCTGGATTAGTGAAAAGGTTCTGGAAACAGATTATGCTGAAGGTGGCACAACTTTGTAAGTATACTGAAAACCACTGAATTGCATGCTTTTGTTGAGTGGGTTTTATGATATGTGAATTATATGTCCATTTTTTAAATGTAGAAAAATAGCAACATACCTAAGAGTCAGAGATCTATAAGGCAAACTAGACCAGGGCTACCAACAATCTTTGCCACACACCTGCCCCTGCCCTCCGTGACAGACAGACTCATGATCACACATGGTCAGCAGGAATGTATCAAGTACTTCCTATCACAGATTGATGCAAATCATAGACAGCAGCAATACAGTTAGTCCCTGATAAGTTCCAACAACCAGGGGCTGAGTTAGGTCCCTCAGACATCTGGCTGGATCCTTCCAAGCTACCCAGCTCCACATCCCAAATCCTGTCCATATTCCCTGGCCTTCAGACACTCTGCATTGGTTTTCTTCTGGGAAAACTCCATCCATTTCCTCCCCCTTGCCTCTGTTCATACTATGCACTCCTCTCAAACTAACAAGGGCCAGCTTATCTTTTAAACATCACTAGCAACAAATTCTCTCTGTTCTATTAAGTAGCATTTTGTGCTTCCCTGGTGGCTCAGACGGTAAAGCATCTGTCTACAATGCGGGAGACCCAGGTTCGATCCCTGGTTTGGGAAAATCCCCTGGAGGAGGAAATGGCAATCCACTCCAGTACTATTGCCTGGAAAATCTCATGGACAGAGGAGCCTGGTAGGCTACATACGGTCCATGGGGTCTCAAAGAGTCGGACATGACTGAGCAATTTCACTTTCTCTTGGTACCAAAACAAGACTTGATGAGTATTTGTTGACCGACTGAACAGTGAATGAATGGCCTTAGATATGCATCCTTCTAAGTGGATTTGAAGAAATAAAACCACCATAGTTAGTGTAAGCCCTTCCTTAACTTCTCCAGAATAGCTGAAACAGTATTGTAGATGAGTAAACAGGCCAGCGGTAAGGTTACGTTCCAGGAAGAGAACTTCAATCCCTATCTGAATTTCTCATAGAAACAATGGAAAAGCATGGGCAGTCTCAGCTTTGTTAATATATCCACTGGAAAACATGATAGAAGATGCTTACACACAGGGCCGACTACCAGAGGCTTAATCAAGATTATATAAGTTCCCACCATGGGTTCTTTCCCAATCAGGCAAGCATTTTAGAATGCAAGGGAAGGAGAGCAACATTTTTATAAGGATAATTTTGAACCTGGTCTAATCTACTCAAAACAGGCAATCATTGACAAACTTTAGACCCTTACTTATTAGTAGGAACAAATTGCATGCGTGCGTGCTAAGTCACTTCAGTTGTGTCCAACTCTTTGCAACCCTATGAACTGTCAGGTTCCTCTGTCCATGGGATTCTCCAGGCAAGAATACTGGACGGTTGCCATGCCCTCCTCCAGGGGATCTTCCCAACCTAGGGATCGAACTGCATCTTTTACATCTCCTGCATTGGCAGCCAGATTCTTTACCACTAGCGCCACCTGGGAAGCTCAGTGAGAACAAATTATTTGCAATCCAACTCCCAACTGATGGTGACAACCCCAGGTGTAGCCACATTGCAGATGAGGACCTCTGGTGTATTAGGAAGTCACATTTCTAGAGAAAAACCAGAACAGCAAACTTGTTCTGGAAGCAACCACAGACCACAAATGAGATCTTGGCACAAGGAAATGCTTTCTAAAGTGCATATATAACCAAAGTTTAACAGATCNCACATTGCAGATGAGGACCTCTGGTGTATTAGGAAGTCACATTTCTAGAGAAAAACCAGAACAGCAAACTTGTTCTGGAAGCAACCACAGACCACAAATGAGATCTTGGCACAAGGAAATGCTTTCTAAAGTGCATATATAACCAAAGTTTAACAGATCACACAGAAGCTAACCCATAAAACTGTGTCTAATCTGGTGTCAAATATGTATGTCACAGAGCTTTCTCTTGGCCTGCCTTGCCACATCTCCTCATGTTTGCTGCAAAAAACCCAGATGTCTAAAAGGGCTTCTTTGGGGAAATGTTTCCAGAATATTTGGGATGATTTTGTAGAAAGACAATGAATTGATATTTTTAAAAATGTGATCCAAGGCTAATTGTTTTGCTGATTTTTCCCCCTAAATGTTATCTTTCCTGCTGGCAGAAACAAGCATTAACCATACATGCTATTTGTCCTTTTTGCTGCCTTCACAACCAAGGTTCTGCTTTCTTGAGCTGTCATCTCACCAGCATTAGCAGCTTCAGTCTGTGCAATGGTGTTCTACAAGTCAGCCTCCCACCCTTAAAAATGCATGAACCAACCCCTGTCTGCACAGAACTTGTTATCCTTTGATTCTGTGCAACTTGTCATTTCACAAGATTGAAAAGCCTCAAAACTCTGGCTTGCTGATAGCAGAAGTTAAAGGTACACCAGCCCATGTCTGAGCCTAGAATCACAACATGAAAACTGTTTACATTGGCCTTGTAATGGGAGATTTCAACCAGTATTAAAGCTCTGCTTTTTTTTTTCCTTTTATCATCAGTTAAAAATTGAATATTCAATGATAATGAAATAATGGGACTAATGCTGGTAAAAACAAACATAGCAGACCTCACTCCTCCAGACACTGATACCATTATACCTGAAATCCAACAGAAGTACTATCAGCCGTATCTCTGATGATCTATCTTTGACTAATACCACATGCAAAGCACTAAAGTATGAGTTTAAAAACCTATGTATCCTAGTTGATTTATATTTATGGAATGCAAAATAATGTTTTCTGTACATCTTATATTACATAATGTGTATGTGTTAGTCGCTCAGTCATGTCATTCCTTCTCCAGGGGATCTTCCCAAACCAGGGATCAAACCCAGGTCTCCCACATTGCAGGCAGATTTTTTACCAACTGAACCACCAGGGAAGCCCTGTGTTATGTAATAGATAAGGTTAAATACATAAGACTTAAAATGCTTTCATATTACTCCAAACCAAATTTCTCCCTTGAGAGTACTGTGGCATCTGATTACACTATCTTCTNAACTGAACCACCAGGGAAGCCCTGTGTTATGTAATAGATAAGGTTAAATACATAAGACTTAAAATGCTTTCATATTACTCCAAACCAAATTTCTCCCTTGAGAGTACTGTGGCATCTGATTACACTATCTTCTTTCTATCTTACTATGCTTGCTGGTTAGCTACTGAAGCGTGTCCACATAACCATGCTCTCTTATAAGTCAGAGGGAAGATAGGTCTGAATTTCTTACATTTCCATGCTCTTCTCTATGTTGCTTCCTTTCCCTTGAATTTGACCCAATACACTTTCAAAGCCTTTTTCAATTATTTCCCCTCAAATATTGCCCTTTACAAAGAGTAACATTGCTGTGAATCTAAACAAAATTTCCTAATGTTAGTTCCCTCAGTTGATTTTAGAGAACAGATGATAGTGAACATTTATCTCTTCTGCTTTTCACCATAAGCAGGCCTTAGTACAGAGTCTAAAGGTTTTTAAATTGTTTGCATATTTTGAGGTATTAACTGTGCAGAAGATGATGTTTCTGACTCTTTTTCCTTCAAATGATGGAGAAAGGGCCAGAGGAAGATTAGAACGGCTATATTTGCATAAGAAATCAGGCAAGCACATCATGCCAGGATGACATAAATCAACTAGGTCTGGATTTGTGAAGTATCTCAAGTTACTATCTAAAGAGGTCAACTTTGAAAAACCAAAGAATATATTTTGTTAGGAATCTTTCACGTGGTTTCCTAGACCTTAACATGATTCTGATTTATCTCTGGCCCTTTATTTAACAATCCAGTATGTAGTAAGTGAGGGCTTCCTACATGTGAATCACTGTGAGAGATACAGATAACGAAAATGTGAGTCCTGCCCCTAGAAAGCTTGGTGTAAAGAACAGGTACAGAGAGGGTTAGATAAGTTTATATTGCACTGGTTCCTGGCACTTACTAGGGGTTGGATACATGTTGCTATGTGTTTTTTTTTTTAAAGAATAAAAAAGATAAATAACTCTAATACAAAGCAAACTTTGCTAAACAGAGACACACGTTAACCACAGAGAACTGGAAAAGAACTCATTCTAGATAGCTCTTTCTGGCAAGGCACTGTGCAGGTTTTAGCATTTAAGTGGAGCTTTAGGGTGTTTGTAGGACTTCCTTTGAAACCCATGTTGGAAGCAGGGAGAATAGGACTCAGTGATGATGACACAACATGACTGAGAGGGTGAAGCTGAGCCTGAAATGCTGGAACTTTGCTCTCCCACACCTCTGACCCACCCACTGCAACTCCAGGNAGGACTTCCTTTGAAACCCATGTTGGAAGCAGGGAGAATAGGACTCAGTGATGATGACACAACATGACTGAGAGGGTGAAGCTGAGCCTGAAATGCTGGAACTTTGCTCTCCCACACCTCTGACCCACCCACTGCAACTCCAGGAGCCCTACTTCGGCTATTGTAGTTACTGAGGTTCCATCCAAGTTCTCCTTTGCATCAAAGGTTCTGCTGTTAGACTCACAGATATAAGAGATCAGACTTATGGTTGCCAAGGGGAAGAGGGGGAGGGAGAGGGATAGACTAGGAGTTTAGGGTTGGTGGACACAAACTATTATATGTAAAATGGATAAACAAGGTTTGTATAGCACAAGAAACTATGTCTAATCTCCAGGGATAAACCATAAAGGAAAAGAATGTTTAAAAATGAATATATATGTGTATAACTGAGTCACTTTGCTATATAGCAGAGATTTGCACAACATTGTAAATCAACTATACTTCAATTTAAAAAAATGAAGATTAAAAAACAATGTTCTGCATTAAAATGAAAAAAAATTAAGCTTGAAGCCCAATGGATAAGATTATCTTAAAGGACCCTTCCAGCACTAAACTTCAATAGCTTACAGAAGAGATGAGACTTGCCTATAAAAAGAAAGACTTTGCTTGACCAAATTTATCAGCAGAAGGGGAGAGCATAGGGAACTAACATATACTGAGCATTTACTACATACTTATGGTATGGCACATATTACTATTGAATGCAAAAAGCAAATCTGTAC
>SJYV01048220.1:0-17807 GCA_006410875.1 Neotragus pygmaeus | reverse complement strand
ACCTGGAGGATGTTACACTAAATATAATAAAGGACAAACAGTCACAAAAAGACAAACGCTGCATGAGTCCACTTACATGAGACATCTAAGGTAGTCAAACTGGTAGAAAGGAAAAGAGACTGGTGGTTGCCAGGGAATTCGAGGAAGAGGAAATGGGGAGCCGCTGTTCAGTGAGTCTTATTTCAGTTACACAAGATTAAAAAAAAAAAAGTCCTAGGAGAGATCAGGTGTAAAATTATGCTTATAGTTAACAACTATAATTAACAATAATATACTGTATACTTTTTTGCCATGAGGGTTAAAAAAAGGTTCATGATTATTTTTACCAAATATTCTATCCATTAGAAAATTAAAAACAATTTATAACTGTATGTAACTGGAATTATGTTAAATTTATACATTACTAGGAAAGGAAAAAAGCAATATATTCAAGTGATTCAAACATAAAGAAGTATTTTTCAAAAGATTATGCAACAAAAAGTCTCAAGAGGTCCTGTATCCATCCACTCAATTTCCACCCTTCACAATATGTAACCACTTTTATTTGTTATCCTTTCTGAGATCATTTTATGCATATACAAGCTAAAACAACTAAATACCTCTCTCTTTGACACCAATATTAGAATATATACCTTGCCTTTGTTTTTTTTAAATGTAAATATATCTTAAAGATTTTCCCACATAGAGATCTTCCTTGTTCCTTTTTTTTATTTTAAGCAGCAAAGCATTTCAGTGTAGACATATCATAATTTATTCAATCAATCTTAATGATGAACATTTAGCTGGTCTCTGTTCTTTGGTCATAAAAAATATTCTAATAACAACTGGTACATTAAGTTATGGAATTTTTCAGATGCTTAAGAACAATAATGAGCACTAAAATCTTTATTGAAACTTTTTTTCCCAACATGTTTGGCTGACACCTTTCAACAGAATTTTTCCTTATCTATAAAATGGAGGATGAGGATTAGATAATCTCTATGACCTTTCCGAGCCCAAATTTTTACCAGATTTTCCAGAACATGAAGTGAGCACAAGATGGCAGGGTAGAAGGATGTGTGTTCATCTTCTCCTGAGTGAATTCCAACACTGCAACTTGCTGCTGAGTTGCAATCCTAAAAGCTGATGCTGTTAAAGTGCTGCACTCAATACGTCAGCAAATTTGGAAAACTCAGCAGTGGCCACAGGACTGGAAAAGGTCAGTTTTCATTCCAATCCCAAAGAAAGGCAATGCCAAAGAATGCTCAAATTACCACACAATTGCATTCATCTCACATGCTAGCAAAGTAATGCTCATAATTCTCCAAGCAAGGCTTCAACAATACATGAACTGAGAACTTCCAGATGTTCAAGCTAGATTTAGAAAAGGCAGAGGAACCAGAGATCAAATTGCCAACATCCATTAGAGCATCAAAAAAGCAAGAAAGTTCCAGAAAAATCTACTTCTGCTTTATTGCCTATGCCAATGCCTTTGACTGTGTGGACCACAACAAACTGTGGAAAATTCTTCAAGAGATGGGAATACCAGACCACCTGAGCTGCTTCCTGAGAAATCTGTATGTATGTCAAGAAGCAATAGTCAGAACCGGACATGGACAATGGACTGGTTCAAATTTGGGAAAGTAGTATGTCAAAGCTGTATATTGTCACCCTGCTTATTTAACTTCTATGCAGAGTACATCATGCAAAATGCCAGGCTGGATGAAGCACAAGCTGGAATCAAGAATGCCGGGAGAAATATCAATAACCTCAGATATGCAGATGACACCACCCTTATGGCAGAAAGTGAAGAAGAACTAAAGATCCTCTTGATGAAAGTGAAAGAAGAGAGTGAAAAAGTTGGCTTAAAGCTCAACATTCAGAAAACTAAGATCATAGCATCCAGTCCCATCACTTCATGCAAATAGAGGTGGAAACAGTGACAGACTTATTTTCTTGGGCTCCAAAATCACTGCAGATGGTGACTGCAGCCATGAAATTAAAAGACGCTTACTTCTTGGAAGGAAAGTTAAGACCAACCTAGATAGCATATTCAAAAGGAGAGACATTACTTTGCCAACAAAGGTCCATCGAGTCAAAGCTATGGTTTTTCCAGTGGTCATGTATGAATGTGAGAGTTGGACCATAAAGCTGAGCGCAGAAGAATTGATGCTTTTGAACTGTGGTGTTGGGAAGACTCTTGAGAGTCCCTTGGATTGCAAGGAGATCAAATCAGTCAATCCTAAAGGAAATCAGTCCTGAATATTCATTGGAACATTCTGATGTTGAAGCTGAAGCTCCAACACTTCGGCCACCTGAAGTGAAGAACTGAGTCATTGGAAAAGACCCTGATGCTGGGAAAGATTGAAGGCAGGAGAAGAAGGGGATGACAGAGGATGAGNAAGACCAACCTAGATAGCATATTCAAAAGGAGAGACATTACTTTGCCAACAAAGGTCCATCGAGTCAAAGCTATGGTTTTTCCAGTGGTCATGTATGAATGTGAGAGTTGGACCATAAAGCTGAGCGCAGAAGAATTGATGCTTTTGAACTGTGGTGTTGGGAAGACTCTTGAGAGTCCCTTGGATTGCAAGGAGATCAAATCAGTCAATCCTAAAGGAAATCAGTCCTGAATATTCATTGGAACATTCTGATGTTGAAGCTGAAGCTCCAACACTTCGGCCACCTGAAGTGAAGAACTGAGTCATTGGAAAAGACCCTGATGCTGGGAAAGATTGAAGGCAGGAGAAGAAGGGGATGACAGAGGATGAGGTGGTTGGATGGCATCACCGATTCAATGGATATGAGTCTGAGCAAGCCCCGGGAGTTGGTGATGGACAGGGAAGCCTGGTGTGCTGTAGTCCATGTGGTTGCAGAGTCAGACAAGACTGAAAGGATGAACTAAACTTTCAGAATATGTCACGTACAATAATCTTAGCTTCCACCTTCTAACTTTCAATTACTTTTATTGAACTTGTTTTCACTTGACATTTAATTTCAAAATATTGTCATGACAGTAACCCTAATGGTAGATGTTCGAATAATATATGAGTAAATAAATTACATACATTTATGTTGAGTTTCAGGATGGGATCCCAAACTCAAAATAAAATACATGAACTGTCAAATACTTCATTACACTTAAAATAATTATTTCATTGACATGGGTGATGGACTTTGCTCATCTGTACATTCATTGATACATTTCACTATTTTTCTTAGTAATAAAAGACTCATTATGAGATAACTGCTGAGTGTTAGGGACACAGTATATTTTCAAAGAAGAGACCAAAGCCATCTTGATCAAATGGATGATCATGACCTAAGCAAACATAATTTGACAGTTTTTTAAACTGCAATATTATGAGGGAGTATAATTAAGTCTATGGCTATTAATAGGTAAAATTCCATTGGTTAAAATATATTGATCACTAATTCTATAAAGTTTTTCATTGCATTCTTCTCCCATAAAGATATCCAAAATCAAATTCTAATACATGAATGAATAGAATACTGACCAAGAAAGAAACTCCCAACAAAATGTTAAATGAAAAGAGAACCCACAAAAAGAATACAGACAGTAGGATCTCGATTTTACTAAAAATAAAAATTACACACATACACACAAAGACACATAATATGCTGTGAGCAAAAACTGGTACTATCATTCTGAGGGCAATTTGGCAAAATAACAACACAAGCCCTATGCCAAGCAATTTTATTTCTAGGTACCTACTAGAAAAGCATTTGCTTGTGTGTACAAAGAAACATGAATCATATTATTGACAGCTGAACTGCTTATAATTTGTTTAAAAAAAAACTGGATAGAAGCTAAAAGTCCATTAGCAGATTAAATAAGTGCATATATGCTACACATATAGGACACTTTCCTGGTGGCTCAGACGGTAAAGCGTCTGTCTACAATGCGGGAGACTTGGGTTTGATCCCTGGGTCGGGATGATTCCCTGGAGAAGGAAATGGCAATCTACTCCAGTACTATTGCCTGGAAAATCCCATGAACAGAGGAGCCTGGTAGGCTACAGTCCATGGGGTAGCAAAGAGTCAGACATGACTGAGCTAGTTCACTTCATGCTACACAGTAGTTAAAAAAAACTAGATTTAGAAATATCAGCATGGCTAGATGTTAAAACTATTGAGTGAAAGATGCAAACTACAGAATACACTATGATAAACATCTCTGCAAATAAACAAATAAAACTATTTTTCCTATGGTTACATATGTATGAATAAAAATATTTACCAAAATATACTAGATGAATACACATCCCATATATAATAGTTATGTTAGTTCTGTAAGAGAAATGTTTCCCAGGAGGCACTAGTGGTAAAGAACCCGCCTGCCAATGCAAGAGATGTAAGAGATGTGAGTTCAGTTCCTGGGTTGGGAAGATTCCCTGGAGGAGGGCATGGCAACCCAACTCAGAATTCTTGCCTGGAGAATGCCATGGACAGAGGAGCCTGGCGACTACTGTCCACTGGGCTGCAGAGTCAGACATGACTGAAGCAACTTAGCACGCACACAGAGGAGAAGGAGATGAGAATTGGGATGGCGTCAAAATAAACTTTAGCTTTATTTGAAATTACCTATATTTTAAGAAATATTTTTTAAAATGTAGCTACATCTAAAAGTCTGGAAGTAAATATGCCTGTTAATATCTGATAATTCTCACGGCAGTGATTTATCTCCTTCTTTTCTGTACTTTTCTGTATTCTTTTAATTTCTAAAATGTTAAGAGAAAAATACTGAAGACAACTTATTTATCAGACCACATTTATTCATACAAACATGCAGAATAAACAGAAAGAATAGATTACATTTTAACTTGCATTTTTCAAAAGCAAGATACAGTGAGTAATTATAAGAGTTATGCAACTCAAACCAACTTAGCAATCTTCAATGGTTATTGCACATCACAGGGAGATATTTTTCATTTTGAAGCAAAAGAGAACTATCTTCAAGACATTTACAAATCACAATATAACTAGCAAACATTCAGATACCTCTTTTACAACTAGAAAATGAGCACATTCAAATGACAAAAAAGCAAAAGTTTGGAGCTCATAAAGAAAATGTCAGTATATCCATGAATGTGACTAAATTAGACAATAAGGGAAACAAATACATTTATATTATTCATTTCACTGGAATAGGAAAAACATTTCAATTACCAAAATGAGTAACACTTCATTTAACAAATATTGTTGGGAAATGAAGTGACATATATAAGTGAATTTTCTAGATAATTGGAGCTTATCTGTTTAAAATCAAAACCTTTCAATTTAACCATTCAGATAAAAATCTCTCAAAAATCACATACTTCACTGTGGTTTAAAACACATATTGAATACATATCCAAAGTTTTCCTTAAAAACTATAGGTCAGCATTCATTCATTCACTCACTCATTCTGCAAATAAGATTTGTTTCAAGGAGTTTGCAAAACAAACATTCAAGATTAAACAATCTAAGATGATTTTGCAGTTAGTTCATCAACTGAATTAAAAATAAAATTCTACAAAAAAATTAAATATCTGAGTACTTCATCCCTGTATTATCTCCCACTTCTTTCCTAAATAAATCTTCCAGCCAAACTGTTCAGTCTTCATCACCTAGTCTATGTTTTCACATCTTTGGGCCTTTGCTCAGTATTCACTCCACCTGGAATACCCTCCCTCTGACAGCTATTAGAAACCTACTGATCCTTCAAAGCCCATCTCAAACATCAACTATATTGTGAATGGTATTTATCTTCCCAATAAAATCAACTGTGCTAAAAATGTAAGATATTCATTTTCCTGAACAATCTGTTTTACAACAGTACTGGAAGTTGAATTTTACATCCTGTGGGAAGATGAAGATTTACACAAAAAGTATTAATTGAGTAACAGGGTCCTACTCATACTCCTCACCTGTAAAATGCAAGCAGCAGCAAACTTGCAAGGTTATTATGAAATGTACAGCTTATAAGGTGTCTATAAGCAATGGTGGATACACAGTAGATGTATGAAAAAAAATGTGTAAGTGCTCCTGAATAATTCGTCTCCCAATATATTATGTATATTGGCTGTTTTCCTGTAATACTAACATTTGCAATATAAAGAATTTACATTTTCATTTATCATGGCATAGCTTACTATGACCTTCACTGGTATCACGTTAAGCTGTCATTACCATAAATTCAATTTTTGTTTCAACACTTTCAAACAAATTAAAGGGTAGGTGGTCTACTCAATTTTTACTTTGATAAGATTAAGAACTACCTCTTTATCTTTGAAAGCTAATCCTTTTATATTTGCCAAATACTACTCATTAGACTGGTAAAAACAATCTGTTCAGCTACTGTGTCTCAACTGATAAACCACTTTTCCACTTCTTTGTTATACTTAAGCTCATAATTGCTCACTGTGGTACTGAATATTGCTATTCATTACAAGGAATTGTAAGTCCACTCAACAGAGTACAATAATGGCATTATACAAAATAAAAAATTAACCATTTTAAATTAAAATTGCATTGAAGAGTCAGAGAAAGAAGATAAGCTCAGAGTTCTACTGTGGAGCTACTGGGAGGGCATTTCATTCTCATACTGAAGAGTCTGAGTAGTAACTGTGTGACAGTCTTGGAACTCCAGCAGAAAACTCATATTCCCTTCTAGCAAAGATTCTTTATTACCTATTATTTCTGAGTACCCAACAGGGTTTTTGGACTTCATCCATTCTAGTTCACCAATTATGTATCAGTCATCAGGAATATTTATGGATAAAACGATATGACGTCTGAGATATGCTACAATGGGGGAGGTACAGATGAAGCAAGATTCTGTGTGAGCTGATTAGTTGCGATAGCTTAGTGGTATAGGGATTCATCTTACTATTATGTATATCTTGTAAATGTCCATAATAATTCAAAAATATATATAATCTCAGTTTCCACAATTTATTAAAACATTTAAATAATAGCATTTATCATTATTTTTCAACCCAGAGGCTCATCATGATTAGAAGACTGGGTTTACAACACATTAAATGGATTAGAAAAAAAGCAAAGATTGGGAATGAGTCAGATGAAAGGAAGGAAATTATTTTTATAAAGGGCAGTAATCACAGATGGTCAAAATGAACCAGCTGTTCATCCAGAAAATCTGTGGGAGTTAATCTGGAGCCTATTCAAAGCTTAATTATACTGGTCTTTCATATATACATTTCATAGCTTTTTAGGCCAAGAATATCTGTTATTGGGACTACTTTCACTGTGAAAAATAATTGAAAGAAAAAGGCAATAAAAGGAAAAGAAAAGCCAAATGCATTTTTTATTAAAAATAAGAACCCAGACTAGATAAATAGTAAGCAGGACCATGAATAAAGAGAATACTGATTACTCTGGAAATTAACCTCTGCCACTAAAAGCTGTCACTGCCAATATAGAATAACCTATGAATATTTGCTCTAAGATAAAATAATTTGTTATAATAATCTATAAAAGGAACAAAACAACAAAAAAGAAAGCCTCAAATTTATCAATAACATAAATAAAGATGTCTTAACTTTGTCTTAAAAGTTAGCAGTTAAAATTAGACCTTCAATTAAATTAGCATTTTAATATTCAAGCCCATTTTTGACTTTTAACATATAAAATTATGCAGGGCAAGGAAAGAACACTTAAATAGCACAGTTATTTCAAAAAAGATTAATTTTCATCCAGTACTGTTTATAATGCTATCTTCAAAAACAAAGAAGTTCATAAATTTATAAGCTTCTATATCATATAATCAATTTAAATGTTTATGATACTGAAAATTTTCTCATAAGCCTGATACTCTCAATCCACTCATGAACAAACCTTTTGGTATGAGCTATTTGCAGAACAATGTTTACTGATTAATACATTTAAGAGCAATTATTTTCTTAATTTTCTCCAGCTATCATTACTGGAGCCTTATTTAAATAGGGCTTTTTTACATTTTAAAACTGCTTTGCAATCATTTTAAATAACTAACCATGTGTAATTCAATTATCTCTTGTAACCATAAAAGAAAAATGGTGCAATGAAGCAGTAAAGTATGCCATAAAATATTGGAATTATAATATCATGGTGGTACAGTGGAACATTTTCCATCTTAGAAGAAAAGTGAAAGAAAGTGAAAGTGAAGTTGCTCAGTCGCGTCGGACTCTGCGACCCCATGGATCGTAGCCTACCAGGCACCTCCATCCATGGGACTTTCCAGGTAAGAATACTGGAATGTGTTGCCATTTCTGACCAACACCTAAACTTTCTCACGTGTTCTTTAAAAAATGGTCACATATTTTTAACCTTTCAAACTTTGTCATCTCCATTAGCCAAGCAATAGTCTTCTGTTCATTATCATCTTAAATAATATTTCAATCGCAGTTTAAATCAGTAAATTTTAAACAAAATTATATTAAGTATTCAGTCACAGAATAAAGAACTAGGAAAGATCTTAGAAAAGTGCTACTAAAAGTGCCCACCTGAGACCAAATAAGGACCTTGTGCATGAGTGTAAATTAAATTCACTACTTCTTTAATCAAGTCTACTACAAAAAAAAAAAAAAATCAGCCAAATTAAATAGTGTACTCATGCTTTAGCTGATTTGCATTCTGGCACAAGCTCCACATATCCTTGTGGACTGGTAATAAATAGTTCAAAGACAGGCAGACAGTCTGTGAACCACACTCAATAGCACTGCCTTTGAGATCATCTAGGTTCAGTAGATCTTAACCCAGGCTCCACATGAGAATTATTTGGGAAACTTTAGAAAACGTGAACACCTAGGATTCACCTTCAGAGATTCTGACTGACTTACTGGGTTTTGGTTTACGGCTGGGGCATAACCAAGCCCACTGGGGTATATTTCTGCTGATCTAGACTAATTTCATTCTATAGATGAAAACAGAAGCTTAGAAAAACAAAAAATTCATTCTTAGTTTACAAGAACAGAGAATCAAAGGACCGACATTCAATACAAGACACTTTCCACTATATCCCATACATAATAAGATCAGTTACAATTATTATAGCACCATTTTATATTCAGGATACTATGGGAACAAAAAACATTAACTTTCTGCTTATTAATAAAGTAAGGAATAACAATATGTAAGTATTAGATGGTTAAATTTAGGTCACTTGAAGAATTAATATCTTCCTCAAGATATAAATTAACCTCTGTTACTTAGGAAAAATTTAAAAAAATTAGTAAGCTGTTTTAGAACAACTGCAAATACTCCTTATAGACAAGAACATATCTTAGTGAAAAGGAAGGGTTAACAAACAACAGTGGCTTCAGTGGGAACTGTATAACTAACTGAAATTTATCAGAGAGGACTAGTTGTAACAGAGCTGTGTATCTTAATTATATCAGCACATCAGCTATGGATACCAGTATCTGGGAAAAAAAGGACTTTTTTCAAAAATGCCAAGCTATTCTTACTAAAAAAGGCAATCATAAACTATTGGCTCACCTTTGTAAGGGGGGATAAGAGGGCATCTTTTTTTAAACATGTTATCTTTTAAATCATAAAGACAGCTTTTTCTCTGTAAGTCCACTGTGCTCTAACTGAATGAAAAAAAAACCACACTAGTAATTTTACTCAAGTGATAAGGCTGTGATTGCAAAAACAAAGTCAAATTTTAGATTATAATTTTTAATTCATGTTACATTCTGCAAATCTTAATGCCTGAAGAATCACATTTAATAAAGAAGGGAAAGGTTTTCAAGAGACTCATGAAATTTTATGTCAAATTTTTAACAGAGTTGAAGGGTTGGGGGTGGGTAGTAAGTTGTGTGGAACTTTTAGTGAACTCAGTAACGCTTTCTGAAAAGAACACATCTTAAATCACTGATTGAATGTATATGTACAGTTAAGTCCCTTCCAGAGACAAAAGAATTACAAAAATGCAAGTTTAAACATGAAAGGAACATACAAGTGATATTAAAATATAATAATAGAGATATGCTACAGCTTTCAGTGCCACTTCTTAAGCTACTGTTTCAACTGAGCGACTCCATTCACTTCACTCTACCCTGTGATCCTGAGGCTAGAGATCTACAAATGACATTTGCTCATTCAACCCTCCAATATATATGCAACCAGTTACCTGTATTAAATTCCCTCTGTTAAAATGCATAGTGCATTTACGTTTTATTGACAGAACCCTAGCTGGAACCATCTCTACTGTGATACTTGTGGCCATTAACCTTAAGTAATTACCTTAATTGAAGAACATATCTTTTATTATTAAAATATATGTTAAGCAGGGTTAGCACACTACACGGATATTTACTAAATATATACCTAAAACAATATGTAAAATAAAACTTACGAACCACAGCATGCCAGGACTCCCTGTCCATCACCAACTCCCAGAGTTTACCCAAACTCATGTCCATTGAGTCGGTGATGCCATCTAACCATCTCATCCTCTGTCATCCCCTTTTCCTCCTGCCCTCAATCTTTGCCAGCATCAGGGTCTTTTCTAAAGAGTTAGATCTTCACATCAGGTGGCCAAAATTCTGGAAGTTTCAGCTTTAACATCAGTCCTTCCAGTGAACACCGAGGACTGATGTCCCTTAGGATGGACTAGTTGGATCTCCTTGAAGTCCAAGAGACTCTCAAAAGTCTTCTCCAACACCACAGTTCAAAAGCATCAATTCTTCGGNGCCTGGCGTGCTGCGATTCATGGGGTTGCAAAGAGTCGGACACGACTGAGCGACTGAACTGAACTGAAGTTTCAGCCTTCAGTTAAAGGTCTACTCTAATCCTTACAGAATATGAAACAACTGTGAGCCTTGGCAGGTCCCACAGCATGTATTGTTTAAAAGTGCTTCTTTTCCTCATTCCCTCTCCCCCTTCACTTCCTTTTTTCCCTCTGGAGTAAATTCATGCATATCAGTTATGGCATGATACTGAAATGTTGTTTTTCTCTTTTCACATTTTGGAAGAGTTATAATAAAAAGTTTTCTTTTCCTGATTGATGTTTAGAAAGTCTTTCATATAATGGTAAAGAAACTTAGAAAAGAGTAAAGGAGGAAAAAATAATCTTTTCTGACATCATGCAGTTGTTTTAGTATAATTATGTTCATGCTGCTGAACAGTACTGACCATATTGTGCCTTCCACCAAGTTATTTTCTTTGCACAGAACCACTGTGTTATTCCTCTCTTTGTTTCCCAAGAACATCTTACACAGAATGAGGCATAAATAATTTTAAGAAATATGTTTAATAACATCTAAAAGAATAAATCACCTCAGTACAGTTCAGTTCATTTCAGTCGTTCAGGCGTGTTGAACTCTTTGCGACCCCATGGGCTGCAGCATGCCAGGCTTCCCTGCTCATCACCATCTCCTGAGCTTGCTCAAACTCATGTCCATAGAGTTGGTGATGCCATCCAACCACCTCATTCTCTGTTGTCACCTTCTCCTCCTGCTTTCAATCCTTCCCAGCATCAGGGTCTTTTCAAATGAGTCAGTTCTTCACATCAGATAGCCTAAGTATTGGAACTTCAGCTTCAGCATCCATCCTTCCAATGAAAATTCAGGACGGATTTCCTTTAGGATTGATTGGTTTGATCTCACTGCTGTCCAAGGGACTCTCACAAGTCTTCTCCAGGATCATAACTTTAAAGCATCAATTCTTCAGTGATCTACCTTCTTTATGGTCCAGCTCTCACATCCATACATGACTACTGGAAAAATCATAGCTTTAACTAGATAGACCTTTGCCAGTAAAGTAATGTCTCTGCTATTTAATATGCTGTCTATGTTGGTCATAGCTGTTCTTCCAAGGAGCAAGCATCTTTTAATTTCATAGCTGGAGTAATCATCTGTAGTGACTTTGGGGCCCCCCAAAATAGCCTGTTTCCATTGTTTCCTGATCTATGCAGTGATAAAACTTGATGCCAAGATCTTCATGGTTTGAATGTTGAGTTTCAAGCTAGCTTTTTCACTCTCATCTTTTGTTTTCATCAAGAGGCTCCTTAGTTCCTCTTTGATTTCTGCCATAAGGATGGTGTCATCTGCATATCTGAGGTTATTGATATTTCTCCTGGCAATCTTGATTNGTTTCAAGCTAGCTTTTTCACTCTCATCTTTTGTTTTCATCAAGAGGCTCCTTAGTTCCTCTTTGATTTCTGCCATAAGGATGGTGTCATCTGCATATCTGAGGTTATTGATATTTCTCCTGGCAATCTTGATTCCAGCTTGTGCTTCATCCAGCCCAACATTTTGTATGATGTACTCTGCATAGAAGTTTAATAAGCAAGGTGACAATGTATAGCCCTTATGCACTTCTTTCCCAATGTGGAACAAGTTTGTTTTTCCATGTCTGGTTCTAATTGTTGCTTCTTGACCTGCATAGATTTCTCGGGAGGCAGGTAAGATTGTCTGGTATTCCCACCTCTTTAAGAATTTTCCACAGTTTGTCGTGACCCAAACAGTCAAGGCTTTAGCATAATCAATGAAGCAGAAGTAAATGTTTTTTGGAGTTCTCATGGTTTTTCTATTATCCAATGGATGTTGGCAATTTGGTCTTTGGTTCCTCTGCCTTTTCTGAGTCCAGAATGAATGTCTGGAAGTTCTCAGTTCACATACTGTTTACGTACCATTGATACCTAGTTTGGAGAATTTTGAGCATTATTTTACAAGAATGTGAGAAATAAATGTAACCAAGGAATTAAAAAAAAAAACAAACCACTATACTCTGAAAATGATAAGACATTGATCAAAGAAATTGAAGATAACACGAATAAATGGAAAGAAATACCATGCACAGGGCTTGGAAGAATTACTATTATGATATTTATACCACCTAAGGAAATCTACAGATTCAATACAATCCCTATCAAAATACCAGTGGCATTTTTCACAGAA
Organism: Neotragus pygmaeus; assembly: GCA_006410875.1. Classification (NCBI taxonomy): domain Eukaryota; kingdom Metazoa; phylum Chordata; class Mammalia; order Artiodactyla; family Bovidae; genus Neotragus; species Neotragus pygmaeus. The sequence continues at coordinate 4,920 of SJYV01048220.1, read as the reverse complement.
CTAGAACAAGTAATCAAAATTTGTATGGAACCACAAAAGACCTCAAGTATCCAAAACAGTTTTGAGAAAGAACAACAAAGCTGGAGGTATTGTTACTGAGTTCAGGCTGATTCTGCCTGCCACATGAAAGGCCAGTAAGTCAGGAGACAAGGTGTTGGGGTGAGGAATAGTGACTTAAACAGGAAAACCAGCAGACCAAGGAGATGGCAGACTAATGTCCAAAAGAACCATCTTTATTGAGGGTAGAATTCCAGCTTCTTTTATGTTAAAGAAAAAGGTGAGGCCAGAAGGTTTATTATTAAATGGTAAAGGCAAATTTTAGACTTCTTAGAGCCACTTGGCCTTCAAAGAGAGCATAACATTTCTTTGTTCTTCTGCTTTTTCATGTAAACTGGATCACAAGGTTCCTGCAAAGCATGAAAGTTGTTAGCTTTACTTTTATTTTACCAGACTCATATCTGCTTATTTGCAAGGCTTCTAGGCTGAAAGTAACCTTATTGACAACAAGTAATAGCTATAACTACCCAAGACTGTGGGATGGGAACTTTTGTAAGGAAACTTAATGAGCTATTTGAACATTAGCAACATTTCTCTAGTGCTTAACTCTTGATGGGCAGGACTAAAGTAATGGAATATGGCCAAAGAATGAGGTAGGCAGTTTCAGTGTGGTGTGAGTTCTGTTCTTCCTCTTTACAGTATCAGGCTTCTTGATCTCAAACTATACCACAAAACAACAGGAATCAAGACAGTATGGTACCAGAATAAAAACAGACACATAGATCAATGGAACAGAATATAGTCCAGAAATGAACCTACATTTACATGGGCAATTAATCTACAGCAAAAGAAGCAAGAATATACAATGGACAAAAAAAGCTTCCTCTTCAATAAATAGTGATGGCAAAACTGGAAAGCTCCATGCAAAAGAATCAGAATGGAGTCTTCCCTGGTAGTATAGTGGCTAAGACTCTGCACTCCCAATGCAGGGGCCTAGGTTCCATCTCTAATTATGGAACTAGATCCTACATGTCACAACTAAGAGCTCAGTTGCCACAACTAATGATCCTGTAAGCCACAGTGAAGATCAAATATCCTATGTGCTTCAGCTGAGACCCCGTATAGCCAAATAAATAAACAAAACCAACCTGGACTACTTTCTCACACCATATACAAAAATAAACTCAAAATGGATTAAAGACATAAATGTAAGATTTGCAACCATAAAACTTCTAGAAGAAAACATAGGCAATACACTCTTGGACATTGATCTTAAGAACTGTTTTTTCAGATCTGTCTTCTGAGGCAAGGGAAACAAATGCAAAAGTAAACAAATGAGACTATACCAGATGAAAAACTTTAGTACAGCAAAGGAAACCATCAACAAAATGAAAAGCAACATATTGAATGGGAGAAGATATTTGCAAACAATATGCCTAATAAGAGATTGATATCCAAAATATAAAAAGAACTGATACAATATAAAAAAGAAATCCAAAACAATCCACTTAAAAATGGGCAGAGGACCTGAATAGACATTTTTTTCAAAGAAGACATACAAACAGCTAATAGACACATGAAAAGATGATCAACATTGCCATTCATCAGGGAAATGTAAAGTAAAACCATGATGAGACATTACCTCACACGTCAGGATAGCTGTTTTCAAAATGACAGCATGAACAAGTGTTGGCAAGGATGTGGAGAAAAGGGAGCCCTCATGTACTGTTAGTGGGAATGTAAATTGACACTTCCACTGTGAAAAACAGTATGAAGTTTCCTCAAAAAGTTAAAAATAGAATTACCATATAATCTAGCTATTTCACTTTTTTGAGTATTTACCCAAAGAAAACAAAAACACTAACTAAAAAAAGATATGTGGAGCTCTATGTTCATTGTAGCATTATTTATGATATCTCAAGATATAGAAACAATGTGTGTTCATTGGTAGATGAATAGATAAGTTAGACATGGTACATATATACAATGGAATATTACATGTGTGTGTGTGTGTGCGCGCTAAATTGCTTCAGTTGTGTCCAACTCTGTGCGACCCTATAGACTTAGCCCACCAGACTCCTCTGTCCTTGGGATTCTTCAGGCAAGAATACTGGAGTGGGTTGTCATGCCCTCCTCCAGGGGATCTTCCTGACCCAGGTATCAAACCCGCATCTCATGTCTCCTGTATTGGCAGGTGGGATCTTTACCACTAGTGGCACTTGGGAAACCCACAATGGAATATTTCTCAGCCATAAAAAAGAATGAAATCTTGCCATTTGCAACAACAAATGGAGTGATCCAGAGGTATTATGATAAGTGAAATGTCAGAGAGCATAAGACAAATAATTAATGATCTCACTTATATGTGGAATCTAAAAAACAAACAAACAAATGAACAAACAAAAGAAAAAGAAGGTAGACTCACAGCTTCAGAGAACCAACTGGTGGTTGTCTGATGGCTGAGTTGGGGTAAAATAGGTGAAGTAGTTTAAGATAAACAAGCTTCTAGTCATAAAATAAATCACAGGAATGTAATACACAGCATAAAGGATATGGTTAATAATATTGTAATAAATTTGTAGAGGGTCAGATGGTTATTAGACTTATCATGGTGATCACTTCATAATGTATTTAAATATTAAATCACTATGTTGTATTCCTGAAACTAATATAACATTGTACATCAACTATACTTCAGTTAAAAATAGTATATTCAATAATTGAGTAATTTATGGTTTACAAATATAGAAGCTACTAGCAGCCTTTCCTTTTGACAAAAAAGCGGACATTTATAATGAGAAGGGCCCAAATAGATAAAAAGAGGTTAATAGATGAAAGGAAAATATACAGGGAAATTTTAAAAAATAGTTGAGTTGGAGAATGAATTAAAAAATGTTGGAAAAAATAGTTTAAAAAATAGTTTACTAAAAGAATGAATTGAAAGAAGTGGGAAAAAATGAACTTGACGGTTCTTAGAAAGGAGCTTTGGGGATGGTAAGAATCATTTCAATGATAATGTACTTCCCAGAAGACTAGTTTCTTCTGTAATGTGAGAGTAGTGATGATTGATCTCTACTTGAGATACATCCCAGTATTCATAGGTCTCTTTGTGTGGAAATCGTCATCTTGTTGAAAATAATGAGCAACATGCCATAAGACTATTCATATAAAGGCGTTCACTAATTCAACACTTCTTTTTCTTCAAAATAAACCTTCACTAATCAATTAAACAAACAAATCTACCAAGTGTAACCCAAGAACAACCATAGAATCTGGCAAATAAGCACTAAGTAGTTTTTACAAGAGCTGTTTTCTGACCTACATCACCCAAACTCTCTGCTTCTCTTAGGAAGTGACAACTAATTCAATTCTGCCTGGCAGAGCACTGTAAGCTGTGGGGCTTTTGAACAGCTGTGGAAAATGGCTAAGACTGTGATTCTTAAAATCTGTTTGGAAGATTAAACAGGGATTTCATGCAGTATTTCAAGTGTTTGTAAGCAATTTCTATTTGGCTACTTTTCAACCTTTTTCCCTACCTTATGATAATTCAGCTATAGAAGATCTCTACAGAAAAAAATTTAGTTTCTGGGACAGAATCTCAATTCTGAGCTAAAAATGTGTTTCAGAACTGCTTCTTAACTCATAGACTACAACCCATACCTGCATCTTTTCCCTTGCCACCTCATTTAACGCAGAGAGATCTTGCCTGAAGGAATATTTAATCACTTCTCTCCTTTGGAATCCTAGTGCCAGGAATATTTGCAGAGAGGATGTGCAGAGTGGGAGTAATGGTTGATAATGTCTTAAATGAGAAGGGTAAATTTGAGACTTCTTACCTAAAATTGTACAGCCATTGTTTTTCTTTCTTATTCATATTGACTCTGAAGATGACTAAGGCAAGCTAAAGGTAGGCAGGCAATTTCCCCACCTTGTTTCAGAATGAATTTTTATCCAAAATTCCACAGCTTTCCTGAAAATGATTGAGCAAATTAGGTATGGAGACATTTTAATGTTTCTCCTTTTCCTTCTTCTTCTTTGATATTTATGGTCATGGCAATGTAGGTCAAATGTAACTATCATAATTTACTTATTCCTGGCTTAGAGAAATATTCGTTGAATGTTTTTTGAATTACAGAGGTTCTATCTAATAGTGATACTGAGTTTTCTCCTACGTGCCAAACATCTTTCCCAGTCCACTCTCAAATACACATACTGAATTATTTTAATCATTTTAAGAGAAAAATTGAAGCTAGGAATTTTGCAAATTGCCAGAGTTCACAGACCTCATGAGCACCTTTATTCAGATTTACACTCAGGTTTTATTGCATATAAATTTCTTAGTTTATTACTTTGATCACAGTTTTGACCACATCTTAATGTCTATAAAAGACCAAATTGTTAATCATGGCAATCAAAATTCAGTAAAATTTGGCTGGAATATAACACTTTAACTTTCTCAGCATGCATGCTAAGTTGCTTCAGTTGTGTCCAACTCTTTGCAACCCTACGGACTGTAGCCCACCAGGCTCCTCTGTCCAAGGGGTTCTCCAGGCAAGAATACTGGAGTGGATTCTCATGTGATCCTCCAGGGGATCTTCCTGACCCAAGGATTGAACCTGAGTCTTCTTCATCTCCTGCTTTGCAGGCAGATTCTTTACTGCTGAGCCACCAGGGAAGCCTCAGCTCTGCCAGAGAAACCCTGAATTCCAGCCTTACAAGTTCAAGTCAGAGCAGAAAGCAGTGCAGCAAAAAAGACCATTCAGTTCAGTTCAGTCGCTCAGTCGTATCCGACTCCTTGCGACCCCATGAATCACAGCACGCCAGTTCTCCCTGTCCATCCCTGTCCTCCCGGACTTCACTCAGACTCACATCCATAGAGTCAGTGATGCCATCCAGCCATCTCATCCTCTGTCGTCCCCTTCT